>MU389543.1:0-28511 GCA_022578775.1 Xylaria venustula
TTAATAAGTTTTATTATTTTTATAAAAAAAAGTTTTTATTTTTTAAATGTTATAATAATTGCTAAAAGTTTTTTGTTATAAATTAAATATTATAACGCTATATTTTTTAATGCTTTTAAATAATAAGCTATTAAATATTATTTTTTATTTTTTTTAATTGTTTAAATATTTTAACAATTATTTTATTTAATATATTTATTTTTAATTTTTTTTTAAATAAATTAAGCAATTTAATTACTAAATTAAATATTATTTAAAATTTTAACTGCTTAAATGTTTTTTTAATTTTTTTTAATATAAAAATTTTTTTTTTTTATATTTTTTTATTATATATTTAGTAAATTTTCGAGCTAATTTATTAAAATTTTTAATTAATAATTAAATATAATTTAAAAATTTTAATGTTTATTATATATTTATAACTATAGCTGGGTTAAAAAATTTTTAATTATATATTATTTTAATTTTAAATTGTTATATTTAAATTTGTTTTAAAATAATTGTATACTTTAAAAAATTAATTTTTTATATGTGCTATTTATATTTTTTAGTATTTAATTGTAGTTTTGCGTTTTAAAATATTTTTAGTATTAATTTTATATATTTTTTATATTTTTTTAAAATATTAAAATAAATTAAAATATTGTTTAAATATTTAAATATAAATTTATTAATAAATTTTTTAAGTATTATTATTATTATTTGTTAAAAGCTGGCCGGTATATTTTGTAATTTTTTTAGCATAATAAAATATTTATAAAATTTATAAATTATTTGTATTGCTATTTTTTATTTTTTATTTTTCTTATATAAATTGCATAATATTTATTTAGCATATTTATTATAATATATTATTTTATTTTATTAATATTTTTTTTATTGTTAATATTAATGTAAAAAAATGTTTATTTAGTATAATAGCGTTGTTTAATAGTTAATAGTTTGCTATTATTTAAAATTTTAGGTTTTTGTTTTTATTTAGTTAAAGTTTATTATTTTTAATTTTTAATTTTATTATTATTAAATATTTAGCTGATAATATTAATTTTTAAATAAATTTTTTTGCTAAATTTTTATTAAAATATTTTTATAGTGCTTTAGCTTTTTGTAAATTTATATAGTAAATTTTATAAAAAATAAGTTTTTGTTTTTTTTTAATAAATATTTTATAATTTTAAAAATTATATTTTAATAATTATTTTTTTTTTTAAATAAATTTTTAACTTTTAAATATTTTTTTAAAATTTTATTTATAATATGTTTTGTTATTTTTTTTATTGTTTTTGCTTGTTTTATTTTTTTATATAATTTTTTTAAATTTTTATTAAATAATTAAATTGCTAAATTTTAATTATAGCATTTTTAAAATAATATTGTAATTAAAAATATTAGCAATATTTAATATAATTTATTTTTTGTGTTTTTATATAAATATAATAAAAAATTTAATTTTTTTTAAATATTTAATTATTGTTATAATTAAAATTGCTTTTATTAAACGTAATAATTTTATAAAATTTTATTTTATTTTTTTTAAAAAATTTAATTTTATTTTGCAATTTTAAAAAATATAATATTAATTTATGCTTTAAAATTAATTAATATATTATACCATTTTTTATTAATTTTAATTAAAATTTTTAGTTAATTTTTTTTTATACTAAATTTTTTATAAAATTTTAATTTTTATAATTATTTGTTGCTTTTTTAATAAAAATTTAATTTATTTTTTAATTTTTATTTTTTAAGTTTAGCAAATTTTTAAGCTTTTGTTTTTTTAATTGCATATTTTTTGCAGTAATTATTTATAAATTAATATTATTATTTTTTTTTCGATTAAATATAATATATTTTAAAATTTCTTTTTAACGGTTTTAAATTGTTTATAAATAGTTTTTTGTTTTTATTTTTGCTTTTTAAGTTTTTTATAAATAACACTTTTTATAGTTTTGCATTTTTTTAGTAAATTTTATAATAAATTTTTATATAGCATAAATATTTACGGATAATTATTTTTTAATTAATATAGGTATAAAAATATTTTTTACATATTTATAAATTATTTTTTAAATTTTTTAAAACATTATAAATATAATAATACAGCTTATATTTACCGATTTTTTATTTATACTTTAGTAAAAATATAAACGTTTGTTTATATAATTTATAAATAACCGCTATATAATATATATATTTTAGCGCTATAGTTTTTTTGCTTTAATTAATGTTTATATATATTAAATATATTTTCGGCAATATTTTATAAAAAAATCTTTTGTTATAATTGCACAAACTTTTTTTGTCGGTATTTTTATTTAAATTGTTTGCTAAATTAAATTTAGCGTTATTTTTTACTTGTTAATACTATAAGCAATTATATTTTTTACAAAATAATTAATATAAAAATTTATAAATAATTTTATTTTAACGCAGTGTAAAAATAGCTTTTTTTAAATATAACTTGCAGTTTTTATTTTTATAACAAATATATTTTCGCTTAATTTTTTTTAATAATTAACGCAATTTTAAATAAAATTTATATGCTTTATTTTTTAAATTATTATAAATAAAGCATTTATTTTGTTTTAATGTAAAATTATTGTTTTAATAAATAATTGCAACATTATATTTAGTTTTTAAAAAAGTTTTTTTTTTTTTTTTTTTTTTAATTGTTTATTATTATTTTAAACTGCTATAATTTTTGCTTTTTTTTTAAGCTAAAAAGTTTTTTCTTTTTAATATTTTTTTTAACTGTTTAGTTTTTTATTAAACCGGCAATTCTTTTTAAAATACTTTTTTTGCTATAGTTAAAACATTTAATTTATAATATATTTTTAAAAAATTATTGTTAAATTATATTTATTTTTTTTGTTTTTTGCTTTTTATTGTTTTAAAAATTTTTAGTTTTTTTTAAACTTTTTTTTTTTAAAAAATATCGATTAAAAAATCTTTTATCGATTATAATTGCTATATCGATATATTTTTTAAATTTATTTAATTTATTTTATATTTATATTTTAAATTTTTTATAAAACAAATAAAACAAAGCTAATTTTAATAATTTTAACATTGCTGCTAATTGTTTAAATTTTATAATATATTTTAATGTTTATATTTTTTGCTTAAATTAATATAGCTGCTTTTTAGCATGTTTTGCTTTTTTAATATTTTTAAATAATATTTTTATATGTTTTTTAAATTTGTTATAATTTGCAAAAAATTTTTTTAATTTGTTTTAAGGTTTTTTTCGCTGTTAATTTTTAAAAAATTTTTAAAAATTAGCTTAAACTATTTCAATATTTTTTTTGCCAAAAATTATAATATAATTATTATATTTTAATTATTTTTTATAATTAAAAATAAATATTATTTTAAATAAAATTGCGTATAAATTAAAAACGCATTTATATTAATCAATTTATTATATAGTTTAAAAGTTATAAATTTAAATTTTTTTATATTTAGTAATTTTAATATTGTTGCTAATTTTAATAGTAAAAATAATAAAAGGAATATACTATTGTTTTTTTAGGCCATTTATATAGCTTTTTTTAGTGTTAACGTGTTTGTTATAATTAGTTTAAATGTTTAAGGTGCCGGTTATTAAGCTACTAATTTTAAAGTTAATAATATAATTACCGTAATTTAAGTAATTAGTTTTTATATAGCTTAGCTAGCTTATAGTGTTGTTAAAATTTTTTATATTACTAGCAAAATTATATTTTAACTTGCTAACGATATAATCAATATTTTTAAAGTAACTGGTAAAAAAAACGGCGGTAAAACAAGTATAATAACCTTAAGTGCTAAAAAAAAAAAAACAAGTATTATAAGCTTTAAAATTAACAGTACTGGTGTAAATATTATTGTTTTTTTTTTTTGTTTATAAAATTATTTAAAGTTTTTTAAACTTCGGTTTTATTGCTTAAGTTTGTTTTACTGCTGCTTTTAATTTATATTATAATCGTGTTTTTAATTGTTTTTTTTTAAGCTTAAGTTTGTTTTTTAGGCTTATAATTTAGTTAATTAATTTATTTTTATTTTTCGGAAAAATTTAAAGTTTTTAGCTTGTTTTTATTTGCTTTTAAGTGTTAATAAAATATATTTTTTTAATGCTTTTTTTTATTTTGTTTTTTAATACCGGTATTTATAGCGATGCTAATTTTTACTGATTAAAAAACTATTAAAATATAACAAATTTATTACATAATAATATAATAAATTTGTTAAAAATTTTTAATTTGCAGGTAACAATATAAAAATTAGCGGGTGTCCGTTAAAAAAGTTTATTATACTTTTATTACTGTTTAACAAAAAATATTATTAAATATCGAAGTAATAAATATATTGGTGCTTAGCAATTTTAAGTTAATAGCTAAAAAATAAAAACAAACAAATAATTAAACATAAAAAAGTGCACAACTATATAAACATAAAAAATATAATAATTGCTTAAATTACCGCGAGCTTGGTAAGCTATAAATTATTGTAAGCTTAATAAGCCATAGATCACTGTAAGCCTGGTAAGCCATAAATTACTATAAGCCTGGTAAATTATAAATCACCGTAAGCCTGGCGAGCCAGATAAATAGTCACGTGACAAAAAAAAAGTATAAATGCGCAAAAAAAAAAAACAAATGCAAAAAAAAAAAAAAAAATATTGGGCTGCTACTTAGTCCACCTTTATATTAACACGTATTTATAACAATTTTATTATTGCATTTTATTATTTTTATTTTAGCTTTAAAATAAAAATTAATATACTTAATGCAATTTGCAAAAGTTTTTTAAATAATGCTAGCGCGTTTATTATTAGCGTAATAATTTTAAATATATTTAAAATATCGGTTTATAACAAATATAATTTTTTAAAGCTTTTTACTACCGTTAAAAAAATTATTAAATTTATAAAAATTAACTGCTAATTAATTTTTAACTTTAATAACTTTTAAGCAAGCATTTTATATTATATAGCGATAAACTTTTAATTTATTATATATTATATATCCGGCTGTTTAAATTTTATTGTTAAAGCAAAAAATAATTGTTATTTTTTCGGTGTAAAAAAATAGCCGTTTAAAAAGTTTTAGCTTTATATATTTAAGCTGCTAATATTAGCGGTATAAGTTTGCTTTAAACCTCGATTTTATAATATATAAGTTTAAAAAGTTTTGCTATATATAAAAAGTTTGTTCGGTAATTTTTATACATAAATGTTTTATAATATATTGTTTATATATATATATTAGTAAATATAAAAGCTTTTTTTATCGATATTTTAATTAATCGGATTTTAATTTCTTATTTTAATAAATTTTTAGTTAATTTAAAATTTGCAAAAACATTAGGTTTATAGCTATATTTAGGCAATATATTATATTATATAGCCGATATATAATAAAGCTTTTAAAGTTTATTGTTTTAATATCGATTTTTTTTTAGCTTTATATAAAAAGTATACTGTTTTTAACAAATATTATATTTTTTAGATTAGCATTTTTTATATTTAAAAATTATTGTTTTTAGTTGAATATATAAATATTTAACCTAAAATTTATTATAGCGCAATTTGTTAATATATAAAACTTAGCGATTTTTTTTAATATATAAAAAAAGCTTGCTATATGCGCTATAAAAAGCTTTATTAGTTAATTTTTTAATTGGTATTTAACAGAAATTTTAAACTTAACTTTTTTTTTTTAGTTTTATTATTGCGCTTTTTTTACCGCTTGTTAAACGTTTTTTTTGCTAGTTATTTTTATTTTTGCTTTTTTTTTAACTTAAATATTTATTTGCTAAGTTTTAAAGCAAAGCTTTAAAAAAGCATACCAGTAAAGCGCATTTAAATAGCGTTTATTATATACTATATAATTAAATATATTTAAATTAGCTTATTTAGCTTTTGTTTTAGTGTTTATGCAAAAACGCTTATTAAAAATATTTTAAAAGCTTTTTTTTTGCTAATAATTTTGTTAAAAAAAATTTATTTATTTATTGTAAGTTTGTTTTTTTTAGCAAGTTTAATATAAGCGCTTTTTATTTATATTGCTGTTAAATTTGCTTATTTTTGCTTGGTTATTTGTAAACCTTGCTATAAAAAAAGCTTTTTTTTTAACAATTTCTTTAATAAGTTGTAATATATTTAATATAATAAATTTTCGGCAAAATTTAGTAGTAATTATATAATAATCTAAAATATTATTTATAATAGCTTAGCTATTAATATTTTAAAACAAAATAATTTATATTAAATATATATGCTAAAAAGTTTTATTTAAATCGGTAACAAATTTAAAAACGTTTATTTTTTTTTTGTTTTTAATGTTTTTTAAATAAGCTTTAAAAACTTTATAAAACTATTTATTTAATTATTTAATAAAGTTTTTAATAAGTTTTTTAGCGGTATTTGTTATAAATTGCTTATATTTATATTTATATTTAAACTTAAACATTTTTTAAGTTACGGTATTAAACTTTTTAAAGTTATTATATTATTAATTAATAGCTTAAATAACACGCATATAAATAAACTTATAATTTAAATATATAACCTTTTGCATTTATTTAAAAAGCTTAGCAACTTTAATTTAGTAAAAATTATAATATTTTAAAAAAGCATTAAATTTTGTTTAGCGGCTTAAAAAAACGCTTAAGCTAATACGATAAAATTAATAACTATAGCTTTGTTAAATTTAATATTTAAATTTGCTAAAAAATAATTTTTAAAAGTTAACGTTTTTAGCTTTATAAGCTATAAAGCTTAATTTTTAAAAGCTATATATTTTTATAGGTTTTAGCTTTAAGCCGCAATAGCAAAGTTTTTTTTTTATAAAAAAAAATCGTTTGAAAATTTAAAAATAATAATAATTTAGTTTAATATTATAGCAATTTTATTATTTTAATGCTTTTAAATTGCTTTAAATAAAATATAAAAAATAATAAAATTTTTAATTGTTAAATTTTTAAAAATAATATAATTTTGTTGCTATATTATATTTAGTTTTTTTTGTTTTATTTTAAAGCATTTTTTTTAGTTGTAGCTTTTTTAGGTGTGGGTATATATGCCACACTGGCTTAGCCACACCTTGTGCGCCACTTTGCTTAAATAATGTGGTGATTTTCTCACTTAGGCCTCACAGGCTTTTTGTAGGTCGGTTATAAAAACCATTAAATTTAACACTTTTGTTAAATTTTCAGTGGTAATGTGATTTTGTTGCTGTATTATATCTAGCTTTTTTTGTTTTTTTTTTAGGCATTTTTTTTAGTTATAGCTTTTTTAGGTGTAAGTATATATGTTATACTGGTTTAGCTATATTTTATATATTACTTTGCTTAAATAATATAATAATTTTTTTATTTAAGCTTTATAAACTTTTTTTAAGTTGCTTATAAAAATTATTAAATTTAACACATTTTTTTAAGTAAAATTATTTTAATAAGTTAATTTAAATATAATATAATTGTTTTTAAAGCGCTTTATATGCGTATATATAAATAACACGTTAATATTGTTATAATACGCTAAAAATAATGGCAATTTATATATATATATATATATAAAACACGTAAATAATATTTATAACTTGTTGTTATACAATTTAATAAATATGCTTTATAATAATAAATATAAATTTATATAAACATATATAAAAAATTTGTTTATTTTTTGCTTTTAGTTTTAATAATATTATTTATATAAATATTTAAAATTTTGCTTAAATATATATATTTTTGCAAAATGTACAAAAAAAAAATCAATATTAATATATTAATAATTAAAATTATATAAATATTTATTTTTAATATAATAATTTTGCAATTTAAAGCTTTTTATGCTTAGTTGCAAAAATTGCTAACTTAAAATAATATATTTAAATTATATATGCTATTGTTATTATTATATTGCATGCGTTTTTTTTATAAATATTGCTTATAAAAATTTATAATATAATATTAATATATTTGTTAATTTATCCGATTTGTTTTTTAGCAATAAAAATATTTTAGCTTGTTTACTGCTGCGCTTACGCTTGCGTTTAATTGTAATAAAGTTTTTTAGCCGCTTTTTGCTTGTTTGCGTTTTAGCTGTTCGTATTTTTGCTACTTTTGTTATATTTTTGCATAAAGCGCATTTTAGCGCTATTACTACTAGTGCTACATTTTTGCTAAATAATTTTTTGCTAAATTTGCTTAGTATTTTTATTATTGCTTTTAAGTAAATAATTATTATATTGCTTGTATTATTGCCGGTGTTTTTGCTGTGTGCTGCCGCTTTTGCTGCTGTTTTTGCTGCCGCTTTATTTTTAGCTTTTGCTTTAGTAGGTAGCTTGTGTGCTTGTTTTTGCTGCCGCAGCTAACCGGCTTTTTTAAAAGTTTAAAAAAAAACGCTTTGCTTGCGCTATATATAAAGTGCTTTTTAAAGCCGCTTTATTAGCAAATATTTTAAAATTATAAAAAATAAAAACTGCTATTAACAATATGCTTTAAAGCATTTTTGTAAGTTTTTATAAATATATTTATTTATTATAATTATATTATATATTAATTAATTAACAAATAATAAATTTGCCGATATTTGCTGTGCTGTTTGCGTTTTATATAACATTTTTGTTGCTAATGCGTTTTAAACGCGTATTTAAATATTGCAAACTATAATTTGCACGCTTTTAAATTTAGCCGAGGTAAAAAAAAAAAAAATAATAATAAAAATAAACTTTAATTATTTAAATAATAAACTTATAATTTTTGAAAGTAATTAATTCGTAGTTTTTTAAAATAATTAATTAATAGTTTTTTTTAGTTTAAATAATTTTTAAGCAATTAAAAAGTTTTTTATTTTTATTTTTTATAGTTTTTATATTAAGTTTATAATTTATAATTTATAATTTATTTTTTAACTTTTATATTTTAAATATTTACTTAAAAGATTTTTTGCTAATTAATTTGTTTTTAAGTTTATTAAAAAGTAAACATAAATTTAAAGCTATTTTATTGTTTTTTAGCGATTTAATTAATTTAAGCTAGTTAAAAAATATATTTTATTTTTATATTAATAAAGCTTTTGTTAACCCGTTAGTAATTATATTGTTAATAAATATATATTTTATTAAAATAGTTTTATTTTTAGTTTTTTAATATAACTAGTAGTTATAAATATTAATATAACGTAGTTTAATATATAGCAAAGCTATTTTTTTAATAATTAAACTTATAATTTGCTAATTGTTACATAATATTTAAATATATTAATTTATTAATATAATTTTTAGCTTGTTAATAAATTAATTTATATATATAATTTTTTTAGCTATTTATGCTAAAACAAAAAGCTTAGCTTTAATAATAAAAATAATAACTATATTTTATTTATTTAATTGCTATTTAATAACTTTTTTAAAAAACTTTATAATGTAAGCTTAAAAGCTTTTTTTATTTAGCATATTATCGGCAAAAAAAATATCGCTAGCTATTATAAAATTGTTTTTATTTTTAAATTGTAGTGCATATTTTTAAATAAATAATAAATAAATAAAAAGCTTGTTAGCTGCTTTATAATATTTAAAAAAAAAGTTATAATTAAATCAAGTTAATTTTAAAGCTTTAAACGCTATATTTAAGCGTATAATTATTGCAGCGTATAAAATAAAGCCGGTTTTTTGCTAATATTAATAAATACTTTTTAATAACACTTTTTTTTTATATAAAAAAAGCTTTTTCGCTTGCATTAACGTGTTTGCATAAATAATAAAAGTGGTATTTTGCATTTTAGCGATTTTTTTAATATATAAAACTTAAAAAGCTATAATAGCCGTTTAGCTTAATTTTAAATTATTTTTACTAGTTAAATTATATTGTTATTTTAAGCTAACAATTATTTTATCGGCTATTTTTTATCTTTTTTTATTATAAGCTAATATAATATTGTCGACATATATAAATAATAGCATTTTTTAATAAAAATAACAGCAAAATTTGTAAAATATCGGTAAAAAATTTATTTTTCGTAATAATTTGAAAAGTTTTTTTTGCTATAATAAAAGCAATTTTTATAGCTTATATAAAACTTGCAATAGCTTAAAAATAATATTTAGTTTTTAATAACTAGGTAGCATTTATATATAAATTTTCTTGTTTAATTTAGCATTAATAAAAGCATTTATAGCGTTATATTGCTTTAGTTTAAAGTTACATTTAACTGTTATAACTATTAACGTTTTAAAAAATTTATCTGTTAAAATGTTAGTATAAATGTTTTTTTTTCTGTTATTAAGCTGTTAATTTTTTATATTATTAGCCAGGCTTTACTTTTATTATAATATTTATATTTATTAAATTTATATATATAAACTTATATATAGTTTAAAATAAACTTTTTTTATAACAAGCTTTTAAATAATTTTTTTTAAGTTTTTATTTTTTTATAGCTTTATAAATAAATATATTTAGCTTTTTAAAAATAATTTTTTAATAAATAAATTTTAAGCTTGCGGTATTATTTTAGCAGCAATAGTAAATTTTGCTTATATATTTTTTTTT
This sequence comes from Xylaria venustula, assembly GCA_022578775.1. Classification (NCBI taxonomy): domain Eukaryota; kingdom Fungi; phylum Ascomycota; class Sordariomycetes; order Xylariales; family Xylariaceae; genus Xylaria; species Xylaria venustula. The sequence continues at coordinate 10,537 of MU389543.1, forward strand.
TAAAAAGTTTAAATAAATAAGCTTTTAAATATTTGTTAATATGCTTAAAAGTTTTTTTTTTTTAATATATATGTTTATTATTTTTTCGAGCTTTTAAATATTTGTTAGCTAGCTTAAAAGCTTTTTTTTTTTTATTAACAAAATGTTTAAAATTTAATAGCCGTGTTTTGCTATAATAGTTATTTTTTTAAGCTTTTAAATATTTGTTAGCTAGCTTTAAAACTTTTTTTTTTTATTAACAATATATTTAAAATTTAATAGCTATGTTTTGCTGTTATAATTTGCTGTTTTACCGTTATTAAAATTTAATAGCTATAATTGGTTGCAAAATATATAATAAGCTTTATTAAAAGCTTTTTTTTTTTTTAATAGCAAAATCTTTAACAAAATTTAATAATTATAATCGGTTGCTATAAAATTTTTCAAAAGTTTTTAGCAGTTTATTATATTTAATTTTTAAAATATTTTTTTTTTAAATTAATATATTTTTATATAATTTTGCTGCCTTAAAACAAATTATTTACTCAAAAAAATTTTATAAATATTAAATTAAAATAATTTAATATTATAAATTTAAAAAAATCGCTTTTTAAGTTTAAATTTAACAATTTTAAGCTAATTATAATTAAATTTAGCAGTGCTACTTTTAAAAACTTTAATAACGTTAATAATTATAGCTTAAACATTAAATTTATTATTAAATAATTATTTTTGTTAAGCTTTTTTTAGTTTTAGTTTATAAGTTTATTTTTGCTTAAATTTTTTTCGTTTTTAACTTTATTAATATTTTTAGCCGCGCTTTTAAATATTATATTAAAAAGCTTGTTATTTTTTTATTTTTAAGTTATTTTTTATTTATTTTAGCGGTTGCTTAATAATTTATTTTGTTTAGTAGCGTTTTATATTTTTTTTAGCTTATTTTAAAAAAATTGTTTTAAAAATTGTTTTGATTTTACTAAAAAATTCGTTTTTGTTAAAAATAATATTTTTAATAATAATAACTTGATTTTTTTAAAATAACAAAATTTAATACGTATTAATAAATTAATAGCTTATTAAATATTTTATTTAAGCTTTTAAATTAAACTTTTAGCGCTTTTTTTTTATAATTTAGCTTTAATAGTTACAGCAAATGCTATATAGCTATATATTTATAAATATGCTATAAATAACTTTTGTTTATAGTTAATTATATTTTATAAATTATTAAAATATAAATAAAATTTTTCGTAAAAAACTTGCTATTTGTTTATTTTTTTTAGCGTATAGTTATATAAATATATTATTGTTTGTATTATTTTTAGCTATAAAAAAATTAAAAATTTATAATTATTTTTTATTAAGCTTGCTTAATATTTAATAATAACTTTTATTTTTTTAACGCTACCGTTAAAATTTTATATATGCAAAAAAAAAAGCTTTATTTTAATGCCGTAAACGCGGTAAAAATAATTAACCAGCTTTAAAATATTTTATTTAGTGCTTAATATTTTATTATTGCATTTTATTACTTTTATTTTAGCTTTAAAATAAAAATTAATATATTTAATGCAATTTTTAAAAGTTTTTTAAATAATGCTAGTATATTTATTATTAGCATAATAATTTTAAATATATTTAAAATATTAATTTATAATAAATATAATTTTTTAAAGCTTTTTATTATCGTTAAAAAATTGTTAAATTTATAAAAATTAATTGCTAATTAATTTCCAGCTTTAATAATTTTTAAACAAGCGTTTTGTATTATATAACATTAAATTTTTAATTTGCTATATGCTATATATCCGGCTATTTAAATTTTATTATTAAAGCAAAAAATAATCGTTATTTTTTTAATATAAAAAAATAGCTATTTAAATAATTTTAGCTTTATATATTTAAGCCTTTAATATTAGCGGTATAAACTCGTTTTAAACTTTAATTTTTTAATATATAAGTTTAAAAAATTTTATTATATATAAAAAACTTGTTTAGTAATTTTTGCAAATAAATATTTTATAAAATATTGTTTATATATATAAATTAATAAATATAAAAGCTTTTTTTATTAATATTTTAGTTAATTAAACTTTAATTTATTATTTTAATAAACTTTTAATCCATTTAAAATTTGCAAAAATATTGAATTTGTAGTTATATTTAAACAATATGCTATATTATATAACTAATATATAATAAAACTTTTAAAACTTGTTGCTTTAATATTAATTTTTTTTTAGCTTTATATAAAAAAAACACTATTTTTAGCAAATATTATATTTTTTAAATTAATATTTTTTATATTTAAAAATTATTGTTTTTAGTTAAATATATAAATATTTAACTTAAAATTTATTATAGCGCAATTTTTTAATATACAAAATTTAGCGATTTTTTTTAATATATAAAACAAGCTTGTTAAATATGCTATACAAAGTTTTATTAATTAATTTTTTAGTTGGTATTTAGCAAAAATTTTAAATTTAACTTTTTTTTTTAATTTTAATGTTATGCTTTTTTTACCGCTTGTTAAATGCTTTTTTTGTTAGTTATTTTTATTTTTGCTTTTTTTTCGACTTAAATATTTATTTGTTAAGTTTTAAAGCAAAGCTTTAAAAAAGCATACTAATAAAACGTAACTAAATAATATTTATTATATATTATATAATTAAATATATTTAAGTTAGCTTATTTAGCTTTTGTTTTAATTTTACGCAAAAATATTTATTAAAAAATTTTTAAAAATTATTTTTTTGCTAGCAATTTTGTTAAAAAAAATTTATTTATTTATTGTAAACTTGTTTTTTTAGCAAATTTAATATAAGCGCTTTTTAATTATATTATTGCTAGGCTTATTTATTTTTGCTTATTTATTTATAAGTTTTGCTATATAAAAAGCTTTTTTTTAACGATTTTTTTAATAAGTTATAATATATTTAATATAATAAATTTTCGGCAAAATTTAATAATAATTATATAATAATTTAATATATTATTTATAATAGCTTAGCTATTAATATTTTAAAACAAAATAGTTTAGCTATTAATATTTTAAAATAAAATAGCTTATACTAAGTATATATGCTAAAAAACTTTATTTAAATTAATAACAAGTTTAAAAGTGTTTATTTTTTTTTTGTTTTTAATATTTTTTAAATAAATTTTAAAAACTTTATAAAATTATTTGTTTAATTATTTACTAAAATCTTTAATAAATTTTTTAGCAATATTTATTATAAATTGTTTATATTTATGCTTATATTTAAATTTAAGCATTTTTTAAGCTATAACATTAAATTTTTTAAAATTATCGTATTATTAATTAATAGTTTAAATAACACGCATATAAATAAATTTATAATTTAAATATATAATTTTTTGCATTTATTTAAAAAGTTTTGCAATTTTAATTAAATAAAAATTATAATATTTTAAAAAAGCATTAAATTTTTATTTAGCGGTTTAAAAAAACGCTTAAGCTAATATAATAAAATTAATAATTATAGCTTTGTTAAATTTAATATTTAAATTTGCTAAAAAATAATTTTTAAAAATTAGCATTTTTAATTTTATAAGCTATAAAATTTAATTTTTAAAAGCAATATATTTTTATAAATTTTAGCTCCGGGCCGCAACAGCAAAAATTTTTTTTTACAAAAAAAAATCGTTTAAAAATTTAAAAATAATAATAGTTTAATTTAATATTATAGCAATTTTATTATTTTAATATTTTTATATCGCTTTAAATAAAATATAAAAAATAATAAAATTTTTAATTATTAGATTTTTAGTGGTAGTGTAATTTTATCGCTGTATTATATCTGGTTTTTTTTGTTTTTCTTTGAGGCATTTTTTCTAGTTACAGTTTTTCTAGGTGTGGGTATATACGTGTCGGATATAACGATTACCTTTGTATAGTCACGCTATTACAACGTACCATGGTGGTACGATAAGCACTGCCACCCACAGGTTAAAAGAGGGAGCCAGAAGATAGAGGCCCTCAACAGAAAAAGAATACACAGACAATTCTGACCAGACTTTATATAATTGACTCAAATCTGACATTATTGTACCACCATGGTACGTTGTAATAGCGTAACTATACAAAAATAATCGTTATATCCGACACACTTTCTCAGCCAGGTAACATTATAGGCCTGGCTAGTTTACACCTTTTAAATATAAAACTTTTGTTTTTTGACTCAGAATTTTTTTCTAGTTTTTATTCCATTTTTTTCCGATTTTCGGTTTTTAATTTTTTTTTAAATATTTACCAAACTTAATTAATCTAAAAATGTTAACTATTTTAAAGCCGGTAAAACTTTTGTTAATTTATTTGCTTTTATTTCGGCTAAAAATATATATTTTATATTTATTATTTCTCGATTAATTTTTTGTCGCAATTAATAATTATATATGTTTATATGTTGTAACTTAATTTGTAATTAAGCAATTTTAGCTGTTATTAGCTTAATTGTTTATATATTGTTATATTTAACTTTAATTTGCTTTTGATCAAATTAAATTTTTAATTTAAAAATTAGTCGGTTTATATATAAAAATTTTTTTATAGTTTAAGCTAATATAAGCAATTTTATTTCTGTAGTTAAAGTGGTAACTATGTTTTGTTTATTTGCTTTTTAACCGATTAGCCTGCCGAAAAATGTTATAGCAAAAGCTTAAAAGCTTTTTCGGTTAAATATATTATTAACAAAAAAAGCATCGCTTAAAATTATTAAATTTTTTTTTATTAAACTAAAAAGCAAAATGCTTAATTTTATATAAGTAGCAAATAATTTAATTTGCAGCTCGTTAATATTGCTAGCTTAAGTTAGTAAAAAATTTTGCTAGTTAAAATGTAGCAAAAATTATATTTGGTTTTATAAAAATTGCAGCAAATAAAAAAAAACTAATTTTTTTTTAAAATTTTTAGATTTTATATTAAGCAGCATAATTATGCTAGGGCAATAATTATTCGGTGCTTATTAAAGTTTTAAAAAATTTATTATTTAAAGTTATTAGCTTAATAATTTTTTTAATATAAAAAATTTAAAATAACTAAATTTTTTGCTAAAGCTGGTTTTAAATAATTTTTATGCCGAAAAACCATTATATTTTTTTGCTACTAGTAATTTAATATTTTTTTTTAAGCTGCTAAATAATTATTTTTACGTTTAATTATACGTATTTTTTATAAGCTATAATTATATTATCGACGTAAAAAAATATTATTACTTTTTTTTTTATATAGCAGTATAGCTTATAAAAAACAAATTTAAAGCTTAAGCTTACTAGCGTTTTTAAAAACTTTTTTTGCTATAGCAAAAGCAATATTTATAGTTTATAAAAAGCTTTGTTAAATTGTAATATTATTATTTTTTTGCGATAGCCGTATAGCATACGCATAAAAATTTTCTCGTTAATAAAAGCATATACAAAAGCGTTTATAACGTTGTACTAAATTATTTTAAAGTTAAATTTAACCGCTAAAGCTATTAAAATTTTAAAAAACTTTTTAGCTAAAATTGCAGCATATATTTGTTTTGCATGCAAACTTTTTTGCTAATTTTTTTTTATAATTAATCGGATTTTGCATTTTATAAACTTTTTATATTTATTAAACTTATAAATATATATTTATATGCAGTTTAAAATTTAATGCTTTTATATTAATAAGTTTTTTTTTCGAATTTTTAACTATAAATGCATTTTTTAATAATTTTTTAAATAATTTTTTTTAGCTTGTTCAAAAAAATGCTTTATTAAATAGTTAGCTAATTTTTTATGCCGCTTTAGTGCGTTTTTTAAAAACTTGCGGTATATTTTTTAACTTTTTTTTAGTGCTTGTTTTACGCCGGCGCGATTTAAAGTAGCTAATTTTAATTGTTTTATTAGCAAAACTTTAAGTTTTGCTAAAAAAGCTGCTTTTTATAGTTTTAAATTTTTATGTTTAAAATTATTTAAAAAATTACAGATTGCTTTATTTTCGTATAAAAAATTATAAAATATTTTATTTTTATTTTAAATAAAATAATATAATAGCGCTAACGGTAGGCTTAGCGGTAGTAAAAACATTAAAATAAATTTTAACGTGGTATACTAATAATTAGTTTTAACGCTTGCGTTAAATTTTTTTTTATTTTTTTAGATTTATATTTTTGTTAAAACTACCGGGCTATTTATTATTTAAACGTTTATTATTTCTGTCGGAGTTATAAATCGTTTTTTACTATTTATTTGTTTTTATTTTTTTATTTTTTGTTTTTTATCGTAAATATAATTATCAAACTTAAGTAAAGCATATTTGTTAATTATAACCTGTATTTTTTTTATAATTATTGCTTTTAAGTTGTTTTAAAAGCTTTTTTTGCTTCCGTTAAAAACTTTATTTTTATAAAAAGTTATATTTTGTGTATTAATAACTTTGTTTAATTGCAGCACTTATATTTGGTATATATTAAATAAGCGGTATTTTACTAAGTATTTAATTTATGCTTTAAATTTAAGTTAATTTAATTAACAGCGATATAGCTTTATATTAGTTGTAATAACATAGGCTTTACACCTATATATTTTAAAATATATTTAGTTTAGCTTTTTGTTTGGTGCTATTAAGCGTTCGGTTTTTTTTAACATTGCTTTAAAAAAATATCAAACGGTATTTTTTACTTATTTTTCCGTTTTAGCGTTCGATTGTATAAATAAATGGCCGCTTTAAAAATTTTAAGCTAAAAAAAAATCGGTAATCGTAATTTAATTTTTATAGCACGCGCTTTCGTTTTAAATACACTTTTTAAACGTTTAGCACTTTTGTTTTGTGCTTAAGTATTTAATAATAAAAGCTTAACTTTAATCGCGCAGGTTTTTAGCTATTGTTTAACATTTAGCTTGTTTACCGTAATTTTATTATTTGTTTTAATTGTTTTAATTTTAATATTATACTGATATTTTAGCTATTGTATATAAGCGTATAAAACATAAATAATTGTTTTTGTTTTTTAATTTTCTAAAGCATAGTTTTAAAATACCTTTAAGTTTTTACAGGTAAAAATAAGGTGCAATGTTTTATTTAACAAAAATTTTTTGTAGTTATAAAAATTTATCGCTAGCTTTTTTTCTAGGTTTTTATAATTAGTTTTTAGTGCTTTTCGAATTTATTGTTTTATTTTTAACATTTTACAAGCTTTATATTTTATTTCTATAGGTTTTTTAATAATTATTTCTTAAAATAAGCGTATAAAGTGTTTAAATGCTTTAAAGCTAAAATAGCTTAATTTTTAATGCTATTTCTAAGCGTTTTTTGTTAACAAAGCTTTTTTCGTTTATAAAATATGCTTGTGTTTTTTTAAAATTTGTTAAGTATAAAATACCGCTGTTTATTTAAGTCGATTTGGTTAATATTTAATAATATATTGCCCGTAAACATTTTTAATATATTTAACTAAAAAGTTATTTTTTTTTTAAGCAAATTTGCTTATTTTTATTATTTTACCAATACTTTTTCTGTTTAAGTTTTTTAAATAATACCAAAGTAGTAAATATTATAAAATAATAAGCCGTATTTAAAAACATTAAAATTATGTTGCCAATAATAACTCGTATAATTTTATATGCCACAATAAGCAAAAATCGGTTTTCAAACTATATAAAATTTTTTGCTAGAGCTATTTTTTAATTAGTAAATTTTTATTTTTAATTAATAATTGTAATAATACTTCCATTATTAAAAATAACTAAGTATATTAACGGATATTTTTCCGAAAAAAGTATTAAAAAAGCTTCGGATATTTGGCTTATCGTTTTTCCGTATAGTTAGTTTTAAATTCTTTTAAGTTTTTTCTCGTTTTTTGGTTAAAATATTTTTGTACAAAATTTGCTTCGCTTTAAAACGCAAATTGTTTTTTGCAGTTGTAGTTTTTTTATAGCTTTTTTTACTTGTTTAGCAACTGCTTTTTTTAAAACAAAGCTTTTGTATGCTTTTTTAAAAAAAATATAATAGCATTAAAAAAATAAATATAGTAGTTTATAAGCAAAATATTTTAAACAGTTTTTAAGTCTGTTTTTTGCTTTAAACTTTTGCTTGTTAGCTTTTTTTTTTTGCTTTGTTTTTTTTTTTTTTTTTTTTTTACTGTTATTAAAAGCTTTTTTATTGTAAGTAGCGCTAAATGTTTTTTTGGTTGCACGGCTAAATTTTTGTAGGTTTTTTATTATAACATTGCGGAAATTATTTGCAAGTTTACAAAACTTGAGAGTATTATTTTTAATCTCGCTTTTTTTAGTGATGTAGTAAATGTTTAACCATATAAAAAAAGCCTCCGAAATAGCTTTTAAAAAATCGCATGCTTATAAGCTAACCATTTTAATTTTAAAGACTTTTTTTTGTTTTGCTTTAGTAAAAGCGATTTTTTATGCCGCAATTTACTTAGGGGCATTTTTAAGGTTTTTCAAAAGTTGTAATGCAATTTTATATGCTTGTTTAGTATTATTTATTTTATTTATAAACACTTTGCCACATTAAAACTTAAAGTTTTTATACCATTTTTATACCGTTTGTATAAAAAAACAGCAAATAATTTTATAGTGGTTTGCAACCGTTTTAACAACATGGTTTTTTATTTTCTTTAAAACTTGTGCTTATTTAATATATATTTTTTTTTATTTAGTTATAAAAAGTATTGTTTAATTTATAAGTTGCTTTACCAAGTGCAGTAAAGTTAAAAATTATTTAAGCACCATTGTTTTTTTTGTGTTAAATAATCTCGTTATTAATTTTAGCTTTGTTTTAATCGGGTTAAACTTTAATTGTTTGGCTATTTTTTAAAGTGTTTTGCTTTTTTTCGTATTTTTTTCGAGCAATGTTTGGTATCTTTAGCCTGGACATAATAAAGGTTTTTATGCAAATATGTTGGCTAAAGCTAAGGGTTTTCGCCTTGATAAAAAAATTATATTTTTATTCCGGCTAGTTAATTGCCTTTTGAAAAATGGCAGTAAAATCGGTTTTTTTTAAATCGCGTAAAATAAAAAGTACTGGCATTATAATCTATATAAAAATTAATATTTAAATAATATATTAATAATTTTTGATAATATTTTTAATATCGCTTTAAAAAAATTGCGATAAAACTTTTAATTGTTAAATTTAAGTTAATTATATAAAGTCTGGTTAAAATTGTCTGTGTTTTTTTTTTTTTGTTAAAGGCCTTTATTTTCTGGCTTTTTCTTTTAACCTGTAGGTAGCAGTGCTTATCGTACCACCATAGTACGTTATAATAGCGTGACTATACAAAGGTAATCGTTATATCCGACACTAAGCTTATAATAATTTATAGTTTACTAAGCTTAAAGTAATTTATAGCTTACCAGGCTTACAGTGATTTATAGTTTACCAAGCTTGTAATAATTTAAGCGATTATTATATTTTTTATATTTATATAGTTGTGCACTTTTTTATACCTAGTTACTCGTTTATTTTTTGCTTTTTAGCTATTAATTTAAAATTGCTAAGCACTAATATATTTATTATTTCGATATTTAGTAATATTTTTGTTGCATAGTGATAAAAATATAATAAACTTTTTTAACGGACACCTGCTAATTTTTATATTGTTACTTGCAAATTAAAAACTTTTAACAAGTTTATTATATTGTTATATAATAAGTTTATTATATTTTAATAGCTTTTCAATCAGTAAAAATTAATATCGTTACAAATACCGGTATTAAAAAACGAAACCGAAAAAAATATTAAAAAAAAATATATATTTTATTAACATATAAAAGCAAATAAAAATAAGCTAAAAACTTTAAACTTTTTCGAAAAGTAAAAATAAATTAATTAATTAAATTATAAGCTTGAAAACTTAAAATTAAATTTAAAAAAAACAATTAAAAATATAATTATAATATAAATTAAAAGTAGCAGTAAAATAAATTTAAGCAATAAAAACAAAGTTTGAAAAATTTTAAATAACTTTATAAACAAGGGAAAAAAAATAGCAATATTAAAACTTATAACATGTGTTTTTTTTTTTTAGCACTTAAAGTTATTATATTTGTTTTATTTCCGTTTTTTTTATAAATAACTTTAAAAATATTAACTATATCATTAGCAAGTTAAAGTATAATTTTGCTAGTAATATAAAAAACTTTAACGATATTATAAGCTAGTTAAGCTATATAAAAACTAGTTATTTAAACCACGGTGATTATATTATTAATTTTAAAGCTAGCGGTTTAACAGCCCGCACTTTAAACATTTAAACTCACTATAGTAAGCACGTTAATACTAAAAAAAACTATATAGATAGCCTAAAAAAACAATAATATATTATTTTTATTATTTTTGTTATCGTTAAAATTAACAATAATATTGGAATTATTAAATATAAAAAGATTTAAATTTACGGCTTTTAAACCGTATAATAAATTTATTAATATAAATGCGTTTTTAATTTATACGCGATTTTACTTAAAATAATATTTATTTTTAATTATAAAAAATAATTAAAAAATAATAGCTATATCGTAATTTTTAGCAAAAAAAATATTTAAATAATTTAAGCTAATTTTTAAAAAATTTTTAAAAGCTAAAAATAAAAAAAACTTTAAAAAAAATAAATTTTTTTTTTGCAAATTATAGCAAATTTAAAAAATGTATAAAAATATTATTTAAAAATATTAAAAAATAGCTATATTAATTTAATCAAAAAATATAAATATTAAAATATATTATAAAATTTAAATAATTAGCAGCAATTTTAAAATTATTAAAGTTAGCTTTATTTTATTTGTTTTATAAAAAATTTAAAATATAAATATAAAATAAATTATTTAAAATAAATAAATTAAATAAACTTAAAAAATATATTAATATAGCAATTATAATTAATAAAAAATTTTTTAATCGGTATTTTAAAAAAAAAAATTTTTAAAAAAAATTAAAAGTTTTTAAAACAATAAAAAGCAAAAAATAAAAAAAGTAAGCGTAATTTAATAACGATTTTTTAAAAATATATTATGAATTAAATGTTTTAATTGTAATAAAAAAAAACATTTTAAAAAAAATTGCCGGTTTAATAAAAAACCAAACAGTTAAAAAAAATATTAAAAAAAAAAAATTTTTTAGCTTAAAAAAAAAGCAAAAATTATAGCAGTTTAAAATAATAATAAATAATTAAAAAGCAAAAAAAAAAATTTTTTTTTTTTAAAGTTAAATATAATATTGCAATTATTTATTAAAACAATAATTTTATACCAAAACAAAATAAATGTTTTATTTATAATAGTTTAAAAAATAAAGCATGCAAATTTTATTTAAAATTACGTTAATTATTAAATAAATTAAGCAAAAATATATTTGTTATAAAAATAAAAATTGCGAACTATATTTAAAAAAAGCTATTTTTATATTGCGCTAAAATAAAGCTATTTATAAACTTTTATATTAATTATTTTATAAAAAATATAAGTATTTATAGCATTAATAAGCAAAAAATAACGCTAAATTTAATTTAGCAAATAATTTAAATAAAAATACCGAAAAAAAAAGTTTATATAATTATAACAAAAATTTTTTTTATAAAATATTGCTAAAAATATATTTAATATATATAAATATTAACCAAAGCAAAAAAACTATAGCGCTAAAATATATATATTATATAGCAATTATTTATAAATTATATAAATAAACGTTTATATTTTTATCGAAATATAAATAAAAAATTAATAAATATAAACTATATTATTATATTTATAATGTTATAAAAAATATTTTTATATTTAAATTAATTAAAAAATAATTATTTGTAAATATTTATACTATATAAAAATTTATTATAAAATTTACTAAAAAAGTGCAAAATTATAAAAAATGTTATTTATAAAAAATTTAAAAAGCAAAAATAAAAACGAAAAATTATTTATAAATAATTTAAAATTATTAAAACAAAAATTTTAAAATATATTATATTTAATCGGAAAAAAAAAAATGGTATTAATGCAAAAATAATTATTGCAAAAAATATGGAATTAAAAAAACAAAAGTTTAAAAATTTGCTAAACTTAAAAAACAAAAGTTAAAAAATAAATTAAATGTTTATTAAAAAAGCAATAAATAATTATAAATACTAAAACTTTATAAAAAATTTAATGCAAAAAAAAAACTAACTAAAAATTTTAATTAAAATTAATAAAAAATAATATAATATATTAATTAATTTTAAAGCATAAATTAATATTATATTTTTTAAAATTATAAAACAAAATTTTATAAAATTATTACATTTAATAAAAGCAGTTTTAATTATAATAACAGTTAAATATTTAAAAAAACTAAATTTTTTGTTATATTTATATAAAAATATAAAAAACAAATTATATTAAATATTGCCGACATTTTTAATTACAATATTATTTTAAAAATATTATAGTTAAAATTTAACAAGTTAATTATTTAATAAAAATTTAAAAAAATTATATAAAAAAAAATAAAACAAATAAAAACAATAAAAAAAACAACAAAACATATTATAAATAAAATTTTAAAAAAAAAAATTACTAAAATATAATTTTTAAAATTACAAAATATTTATTAAAAAAAAACGAAAATTTATTTTTCACAAAATTTATTATATAAATTTATAAAAAGCTAAAGCATTACGAAAATATTTTAACCAAAATTTAGCAAAAAAGTTTATTTAAAAATTAATATTATTAGCTAAATATTTAATAATAATAAATTATCAACTGCTAAACAACGCTATTATATTAAATAAACATTTTTTTATACTAATATTAACAATAAAAAAAAATATTAATAAAGCAAAATAATATATTACAATAAATATATTAAATTAATATTATGTAATTTATATAGCAAAAAAAAAAAATAACAATATAAACAATTTACAAATTTTATAAATATTTTGTTATATTAAAAAAATTACAAAACATACCGGCTAGCTTTTAATAAATAATAATAACAATATTTAAAAAATTTATTAACAAATTTATATTTATATATTTAAATAATATTTTAAAAAAATATAAAAAATATATAAAATTGGTATTAAAAATACTTTAAAACGCAAAATTATAATTAAACATTAAAAAATGCAAATTTTATATATAAAAAGTTAATTTTTTAAAATATATAATTATTTTAAAATAAATTTAAATATAATAATTTAAAATTAAAACAGTATATAATTAAAAAATTTTTAATTTAGCTATAATTATAGATATATAACAAACATTAAAAATTTTAATAAGCCAGCTGAAAAATTTATTAAATATATAACAAAAAAATATAAAAAAAAAACATTTTTTATATTAAAAAAAGCTAAAAAAACGGTTAAACAGTTAAAATTTTAAATAATATTTAATTTAATAATTAAATTATTTAATTTATTTAAAAAAAAAAAACTAAAAATAACACTTAATAGCTTATTATTTAAAAGCACTAAAAAATATAGCATTATAATATTTAATTTATAATAAAAATTTTTTGGCAATTATTATAGCATTTAAAAAATAAATTTTTTTTTTATAAAAATAATAAAATTTATTAAAATTTATTTAAATTATAAAAATTTAATTTAATTTATAACAACTTAAAAAATTAATAAACGATATAAAAATTAAATAATTTTTTTATTTTAATTTAACTTTAAAATATGCTATATTAAAAAACAAAATATTTAAACAAATATTTTTAGCAAACATAAAATAAAAAAATTTAAAATATTTAAACAAAATATTTAGGTATTATATCTATAAAAAAATAAAAGTTTAAAATTTAACATAATTTTTAAAAACTTATTAATAAAACAATTTAAACAAATTTAATAATAATATAATTAATAAAAACGGGTTAAAATATAAAATTTAAAAAAATATAATTATAATAATTAAATTTATTATAAAAAAATTTAATTTATTAATAAAATTATACCGTAACTTTATTAAAAAACTTTATAAATATTTTTTATATAAATATTAAAAAATAGCTAAAACGATATATTAGCTATAAAAAAATATAACTTTTTAAAACTAAAAAAAACTGTTAAAAATATTATTAAAAAATGCAATATTTGCGCTAAAGCTAAATTTGCACGATATAAACTATATAAATTATTTTATTTAATATAAATATTTAATTAAGCATAATATATTATTGCTTAAAATTTTATTACCGGATTATTTTTATTAACAAATTTAATAATAAAAATATAATATGATATAATATAAATTATTATAAACCGATTTATAAAATATGCGTATTTTTTATTTTTTAAAACAAATATAATTATAAAATAATTTATATATATTTTTATTTAACAATATTTTAATAAATATAAAATACCAAATAAAATTATTTTTAACCGAAATAAATTATTTATATTAAAGTTTAAAAATAAATTTTTTAAATAAATAAAAATAAAACTTAAATTTTTAATTGCATATTATTTTTAAACAAATAAACAAACGAAAAAATTAAATTAAATATTTAAACAATATTTTTAAAGCTATATTAATTATTAGCAAAACAATTAAATAAAATTTTTATTTATAGCATAAATTGCGTACAATATATTTGTTAATAAAAAAATAAACATGTTTTTATATAAAGCAATATATAGTAAACAAGCAAAAATTAAAAAATTAAAAAAATTATTTATAAAAATATTAATTATTTTAACTATAGCTTTTAAAGCTAAAATAATTGCAATTAAAATTAAAATAATTTAAATTAAATTGTAAATTTAATTTTAATTTTTGCAACAATAAATAGCAAAATATTATAACAAAAAAAAAACTAAAAAATTAATTTTAACAAAAAAAACAAAGTTTATTTGTTACGATAAAAACAAAATGTTATAGTAAAAATATTATAAATTAAAACAAAATAACTAAGCAATAAATTAAACTTTAAAAAATTTGGTTTTTTTAAAATTAAAAAAGTTATTTTACCAATTAATTACTGTTTATTTTTACTAAAAATAATATAAATTTATTTAATTTTTTATATTTTTTTATTTAAACTAGCGCTAAATAATAGATTTTTTAAAACATAAATTAAAATATTTATAAAGTTAAAAAAATATTAAATTTTTGTTAAAATAGCAAAAAAATTAAATATTTAGTAAAATAAAAAAAATATTTATATATAAATAATATATAAAAATTTACAAACCACTTAAAAAATGCTGCAATAATTATAAATTAATTTTATTAACGATATTTTAATTAATTAAAGCTTGCAAAAAAAAATCGATTTTAAAAAAAATATTTAAAAAATTTTAATTAAAATTTATTAAAGCAGTTTATGCTATTTGCGCTTTTTTTTTTTTTTTTTTTTTTTTTTTTTTAAAATTTTTTGTTTTTTTTTTTTAATGTTTATTTTATTTAGCTTATTTAAAAACTAAAACTTTTGCTAAATTATTTATATATTTTTTATTTTTAAAAATTATTTTTGCGTTTATAAATATATTAATTTATTTAATATAAATTAAAAATTGTTTTATGCACGCTTTAATTTATTTTGCACAAAAAAAAGTTATTATTTTGCTTGTTTTTTTTTATTTTTAAATTAACAATATTTAAATATTATATTGTTTATAATATTTATTAAAACTTTTAAACTATTATATAAACGACCAGTATAAACACATTTTATATAACAAAAAACATTTTTTAACATTTTATATATTAATAATTAATTAAAGCAATAAAAGCAAAGCATAATTTTATAATCAAATTAATTAATAAAAAAAGCAAAAACAAGTTTTTGCTTAGTTTTAATTAAACAATTAGCTTTTTTAATATAATTAAACATTTTAAAAAAATAATAATAAAAAAAAATTATTTATAAAAAAAACAATTGTTAAAATAATAATTCTGGAAAAAAAAAACATTATTATAAATATATATTAATACAAAAATAAACTAAATAACAACTTAATATTTTTTTTTTTTTTTTTGCACTTGTTTTTTTTTGTGCACTTGTATTTTTTTTTGTTATATAACTATTTACCTACCTTACTAAGCTTATAATAATTTATAGTTTACCAAGCTTACAGTAATTTATAGTTTATTAAACTTGCGGTAATTTAAGCGATTATTATATTTTTTATGTTTATATAATTATGCATTTTTTTATACCTAGTTACTCGTTTGTTTTTTGCTTTTTAGCTATTAATTTAAAATCGCTAAATATTAATACATTTATTACTTTAATATTTAGTAATATTTTTATTGCACAGTAATAAAAATATAATAAACTTTTTTAACAAATATTTGCTAATTTTTATATTGTTACCTGCAAATTAAAAACCTTTGACAAGTTTATTATATTGTTATATAATAAATTTGTTATATAAACATAAAAAACTTTAAACTGTAAAGCTATTATATTAAAAATAAATATTTATATATTTTAACTATTAATATATTAATATCGATTTTTTTTTGCATATTTTATAAAAGCGTATATATTTAAGCAAAATTTTAAATATTTACAAAAAATAATATTTTTAAAATTAAAAAATATAAATAAACAAATTTTTTATATATATTTATATAAATTTATATTTGCTGCTATAAAGTATATTTACTAAATTATATAATAACAAGCTATAAATATTATTTATACGTTTTATTTATATATATATATAAAGCGCTATTATTTTTAATATATTATAACAATATTAACGTGCTATTTATATATACGCGTGCAAAATACCTTAAAAATAATTATACTATATTTAAATTAATTTATTAAAATAATTTTACTTAAAAAAGTGTATTAAATTTAATAGTTTTTATAAGCAATTTAAAAAAAACTTATAAAGCTTAAATAAAAAAATCATTATATTATTTAAGCAAAATAGCGTACTATAACAAACCTATTATATAATAATATAATAAACTTGTTAAAAGTTTATAATTTGCAAATAACAGTATAAAAATTAATAAATATTTGTTAAAAAAATTTATTATACTTTTATTACTATGCAACAAAAAATATTATTAAATATTAAAATAATAAATATATTAATGCTTAGTAATTTTAAATTAATAGCTAAAAAATAAAAACAAAAAAGCGATTAAATATAAAAAAATATATAACTATATAAATATAAAAAATATAATAATCGTTTAAATTATCGCAAATTTAATAAGCTATAAATTATTATAAGCTTAATAAACTATAAATTATTATAAGCTTAATAAGCTATAAATTACTATAAGCTTGATAAGCTAGGTAAATAGTTATATAACAAAAAAAAAATATAAGTGCGCAAAAAAAAACAAGTGCAAAAAAAAAAAAAAATATTAAATTATTACTTAGTTTACTTTTATATTAATATATATTTATAACAATATTTTTTTTTTAAAATTGTTATTTTAACAATTTTTTTTTATTATTATTTTTTTAAAATGTTTGGTTATATTAAAAAAACTAACCGTTGAATTAAAATTAAGCAAAAATTTGCTTTTGTTTTTTTTATTAATTAATTTGATTACAAAACTATGCGTTATTTTTATTGCTTTAATTAATTATTAATATATAAAATGTTAAAAAATATTTTTTTTATATAAAATATATTTATGTTAATTATTTTTATAACGGTTTAAAAATTTTAATAAATATTATAAACAATATAATATTTAAATACCGTTAATTTAAAAATAAAAAAAAACAAGCAAAATAATAACTTTTTTTATGCAAAATAAATTAAAATATACGTAAAATAATTTTTAGTTTATATTAAATAAACTAGCATATTTGCAAGCGCAAAAACAATTTTTAAAAATAAAAAATATATAAATAATTTAGCAAAAACTTTAGTTTTTAAATAAGCTAAATAAGCTAAAGCATATTAAAAAAAAACAAAAATTTTTAAGTAAAAAAAAAAAAAAAAAAAAAAAAAACGCAAACAGCATAAATTATTTTAATAAATTTTAATTAAAATTTTTTAAAATTTTTT
>MU389544.1:0-28466 GCA_022578775.1 Xylaria venustula
TTATTTATTTATTTATTTATTTATTTATTTATTTATTTATTTATTTATTTATTTATTTATTTATTTATTTATTTATTTATTTATTTATTTATTTAAAAGGTGAAAAAACCTTCGTGTGTAACAGAGTTTTCACCTTGGTGAAAACTCTGGCTAGCGTATAACGCTTTCCCAAAGGGGATAAAAAATCCCCTTAATGTTACGTGCCACATATAGCACGTGCAATGCACGTGAAAAATATAGCTAACACCAGTTAATATAACAAAAAATTTAATTTTAATAAATTATAAACTTAAAATATTTTTAAGTTTAAAATTAAATATTATTAAAAGCTTTATAGTAAATTTTATTTTTTATTTTAATATTATTTATAGCAATTTGTTATTATAAAACATTTTAATTTAAATAATTTATTTTAAAGTGTGTTTAAATTAAGTTTTAAAAGTAATTTGCGATTAATTTAATAATATTATAATAAACGTTAAAAAAAGTTAATAATTATAATGTGATAAATAAAGCGTTTTATATAAAATTGTGTTAAATAATAACGAATTAAATTACTCGTTAAATTTATTGCGTTTATATTTAAATTGTTAAAAATATTTTATTTAATTATTTTAAAAAATTATGATATATTTAAATTAAATTATAAAATAAAAATAAATTAATTATATAAAAAAGGTTTATTATTATATAAATAAATTTATTATTATTATATTTGTTTATATTTTATTTGTTTTTAAAATATTAAAAACATTTTGCTTTTAATTTTTATAAAGCTATATATTATATAATTATATTAATGTTACAACTTATTTTTTAGTTTAGCTTAATATTTTTTATCAATTTTTTTAGTTTTTTTTAGTTTTTTAATAAATTATATTACTATTAATTTATAATATTATTATATTTTTTAAAATTAATTGTTTGTAATAAATATTAGCGTATTTGTTTACTTTAAAAATTTTATTAGTTTTTTTTTTGTTTAGTTATACTTTATTATTAATATAACAAATTAAAT
Source organism: Xylaria venustula (assembly GCA_022578775.1). Taxonomy (NCBI): domain Eukaryota; kingdom Fungi; phylum Ascomycota; class Sordariomycetes; order Xylariales; family Xylariaceae; genus Xylaria; species Xylaria venustula. The sequence goes on from MU389544.1 coordinate 1,019, forward strand.
TTTAATATACATTGCGCTTTTTTTGCCGATTATTATTATAACGCTTTTTTAGCTATATAATATTTTAATTTTAACATTATATATTATTTTTATTAATTTGCTTAAGCATATTTTTATTAAACATTAATAATTTTTTTTAAAAAATGCTTAATTATTTAATAATTTTAAAAATTGTTTAATTAAAAAATATATTTTAACCGTTAAAAAAATTTTATTTTAAAAATGTAAACTTAACATAATAAAATTTTAAAAATTTTTAAAAAAAAATTAAAAGCGTTTAAAAAAAAGTAATTTTTAAAAAAAAAACTTTGCTTTTTTTACTTTTATAAATTAAAATGTTTTTAATTTTTTTTTTAGTTAATTTTGTTTTTTAGCCTTAATTAATTAAAATATTACCAATAAAATTAATTAATTATTTTTATTATATTTTTTAAGTGTTTTTAAATTTTTATATAATTTTTCCCTATAAATAATTTTTTCATTTAATTAAATATTGATATATTTTTTTATTTAAACGTAAATTTAATATTGTTTAAATATTATATATATTTTTGTTTAGTTTAATTTTTAGTTTTATTTAAAATTTAACGTTTTTAAGTGTTAATTTTAGCAAAAAAATATAAAATATTAATTATGTTTTAGTTTTTTTAAATAGCTTAAATTAATATTATATTTTCAAAATAATTTGTTTAATTTTAAAAAATTTAATTTGTTTAAAATTAAATTTATCGCTAAATTGCATTATTTTAATATTATGTTTTAAAAAACATATTTTTTTTTTAAATTACCTTTAGTAATTTATATTTATTATAACATTTTTTATGCGGTTTTATAAAAATATTAATTTATTTTCTAATTTTTATTATAAACTAATAATTTTATTTGCTTATAATTTTGCTATAAATATAAAACATTTTTAAATTAAATTTATAATTTATTTTAAATAATAATATTTCTATTAATTTATTGTTAAAATTGTTATATATTTTATTTTTAGTAATAATTTAATTTAATTGTTTTACTGTTTATTAAAATAATAACAAAAATATTTTTTTAAAATTTAATTTAATTATTTTATTTGTTTATTTATTTATAAATAATAAAATATAAATATATAATGCTTAATTTTTAACATTTTTATTAATAATTAATAAAAGTTAAAAATCATAATTATTTTTTTTTTATAATTATTTTTTTTTAAATTTTATATTTATTAAAAATATATTTTATTATTATATAACCTAATTTTTTTGCTATATTTAATTTTAAATATAATATAAAATATTTAAATTTTATAAATATTTTTATAATAATTAATATTAAATTATATAATATTTTTATTATTATTTTTTCTAATTTAAATAATTTAATAATAAAATTAAATGCAATGAATTTTTAAGCGTTATTAAATATATATTTTTAATTATAAATGCGAATATATTGCTTTGCTTGCCGGGTTTAGCGGCATTATATATTAAGCTTTTTATTATTATTTTTAGCTTTATATGCTGTTTTAAAACGCAGCTTGCTTTGTTTATATTTTTTTATATATTTTAAACTTTTATTTTTTTTTATTTTTTTTATAAAACTTTTCCTTTTAAGCTTAGCTTTTGTTTTATTTTTAGCTATTTTAAATTGCGTTTTTAAAGGTTTAATTTGTTTTAATTATTTATTGCTGTTTATCTTTCGATAAAGCTAATAAAAACTAGTTTTTATTTCGATTTTGCGTATGCTTTTTATATAACGCTCACTGTTTAACTATAAGTAAAAACTTTTTTGCTGCTTTTAGTTTACGTAGCTAACCGCGGGCTTACGTTATATTTTTAGTTATTATACTATAACCTGTTTATTTTTAAATACTTTTATAAAGCCGTATTTATATTAATTTTAAATAAAGCTGCGTTGCGGAATTTCAAACAGTAAATTGTGCGACAAATTGCGTTTAAATCGTCGTTATACTGCAACAAGCAGCAAATCGCAAAAATTAAACAGAAATAAAAGTTAAAAAAAGCAGTGCTTATTAATTATAACAAAGCCGGAACTTTAAAAAAAGGCAAAAAAAACCCAATAATTATTATTTTGCTTTTTAAAATAACAAAAAAACTTATTTTTCCGTTTAAGCGATAGCAAACCAAATAAAAAACTAAAGTAAAACTAAAAAAGTAGGGCTTTTACCCGTTACCGAGCTTTTTAATATTGTTGCTTGCGATTAATAAAAGCAAAAAGCCGCATTTTTTTATATAAAAGCAAGCGAACAAAACTTTTTTACAGTTTTAAAATATATTATGTTTTCCCGGATTTTTACTAATTGATTAACCGACGTATAAAAAATAAAAAAGCGCTATTTTAGTTTTTAACTACGGAGTAAACCGACAAAAAAATAAAGCACAGTGGACAAAAAAAAAAGGCCTAAATTTTACCTCGTTTTTAAAAGCTTTAAAATTTAGTTATCCGAGGTAAAAGTTATATATATCTATATATTTTTAACTTGTTTTTATAATTTAAGCAGCATTATTTCGACAAAAATTTTTTTTTATATTTGCTTTACCTTTTTTTTATTTTTATACCATAGCAAATAATATTTTTAACAATATTATATATTAAATTTTTTTTTTAGTGAAAAGTCGAAAGCTTGCGCTTTAAGCTTTAAAGAAATTTAGTAGCTAGTTTGTCACGGCTTTAATTAAAAGCTAAAATAAATTTTTACCGCATAGCAGTGCGCCGCACGTTTGCATTTTATAAACCAAGCTATTATTATTTTAAAAAATAAAAGCTGCAGCGATAAAAACGGTGCTTTAAACAATAAAATTAGCGCCGATAAAAAAATGCATAATATTAACAATATTAAACCTAATAAATCCGGCAACGCTAATAATATATAAAACCGATTTAACTTTGTTATATTAATTAATAATTCGCTAATTTATACGGCTTTTAAAAATAGGCAAAATATTATATAATTAATAACACCCGACTATTTTTTTAAATATAGTTTAAATCTGCGTAATTTTCCGCCGTTTTTAAAAAGCGCAAACTTTTTTCCAGCTTATTAAAGCAATAATTAAACCTGCGATAAAGCAATATTAATTTTAAATCCTGAGTTATGTTACCGGCGTTTAACCGATAGCGCCGAGGGGGCCTCGGCAAAAAAAAAGCAGAAATACGTATAGCTATGTGTTATTAAAAACTAACAGCAAGCGGCTTGTTAAAAAACTAAAGTAACTAAAAAAAACTTAATAAAAGGCATAAAGCTAACTAAAAAAAAAAGTTACGAGCATAGGTGTGATTACGTAATATGCGGCTTTATAAAGCATATAAAGCAAAATACTTTAAAAAATCGATAAAGTATATAAAGCAAATTACTTTAAAAAAAATAAAAATAAAGCGCTTTTAACGCTTTGTAAAGCAAATAAAGCAGAAATAACAAAGTAAAAAAAAAATAATTTATATAACAATAAACATTTTTTATATAACTAGTTAATTTGTATTTTACAATTTAATTTAAATATATAGTGATTTTTTATAATAATTGTATAAAAATATTTTTAATAACTTTAGTATAATTTTTACCAAATGTTATAATAATTTTTTTACTTATTATTTAGCATAATTTTTTACGAAAAACTTTGATTATATTATGCTAATATAAATTTAAGTTTGTTATATTTTAAATTATTATTTAATTAATGTTTAAAATAATTAAAAAAATTATTATAGCTTTAACGAAACAATTAAACTTAATATTTGCAATAGTGCAATATTTATTTAATTAATTGCAAAAAAAAATTTAATAGCTAAAACATTAAAACAAACAGTTAAAAAATTAATTAATTAATATATTTAAACTTAAATTTTTTAAACCGGTTAAACTAAAAAAGTTTTACAAATTATAAAATTAGCTAAAAAAAATTTTAAGTTAAGTTAAAATATATTTATAATATTATAAATTAAACTTTATTATAAATGCAAAAAAAGTAATAATAATTGCATAATATTTTATAAATAACACGTTAAAATAATTTTAACTTATTATAAACAATTATTTAAAAGTTTTAAATAAAAATAATTGCTAAATTATAATTAACAATTTTTTTAACAAATATAACAAAGTTAAAAAAATTAAATAAGCAAAATAAAAATTAATAATGTTAATTTAAATTAAAACAGTATATAAATATGCAATAAGGTTTTATAAGCAATATATAAAAAGTAAATAAATTAATAATAATGCAATAATAATAATTTTTTATAACAAATTTAAAAATAAAATTTAAAATAAGTTATATTAAAATAAAAAATTAAATAATTTAAAAAAATTTATTATAAAAGCAATTAAAATTAATAATTGTTTATATAAGCAACAATTTTAAAAGTTTTAATAAAATTAAAACAATTAAATATTAAATAAAAAAAAAAAAACTCAAAAATTAACAGCAATAAAAATTTATTTAAAGTTTTTTAATTTTAATATAATTATTAAAAAGTAAAACTTAAGCAAAGTTAAATATTATAATTGCAATTAAAAAAAATATTACGCTAAAAAATACAAAAAGCTTAAAAAAAAGCAAAAAGTTAAAACATTTAAGCAAATTTTTGCGATAATACTTGCGATATTATAAATTAGCAATTAATAAAGCTTAAATTAGTAATAATATATGCACAAAAAAAACAAATATATTTAGCATATTTAGCAATAAAGCAATCGAAATAAAAAAAATAAAACAAATATATTTGCGATATAATTAATTGCAATAAACATAATAATTATATAAAATAAATAAATATAAAAAGCAAAAATAATTATAAAAAATTACAAATAATTAAAAACATTATAAAAATAAACAAAACATTTATAATTTTGCAAAGCAAAAAAATTATTAAAAAATTAAATTAATTTAAAAACAATATATGCTTAAAAAAATAAAACTATATATATTAACAATATAACTATTAAATTAAATAAAAATAAATAAAAAACGCTATAGCAAAATTTATATAAAAAAATATATTTAAAGGAAAAAATGAATGAAACGCAAATGTTAAATAAAAAAAATAAAAAATGCAAACGCAAATATTTTTAAAGCTATAGCTAACTAAAAAATATAGCTATTTTTAAAAAAATATGCAAAAATATAATAATATTTTTATTATAAAAGCTAAAACAAACGTTAGTAAAAGTTTTAGCGAAATAATACAGCTAATTGCTAAAAAATATTATTATAATAAAATTATGCAATATAAAAAGCTAAAAAAATTGCAATTAAAAAACAAACAATATAAAAATATTTTTAAATAAATTGTATAATTTATTAATATTTAATATATATTTAAATTTTTTTTAAATATATATAGTTTTTAAAGCAAATAAATAAAAATATATTATAATAATTTTACTATAAAAATAATATAAAAAAATAGTAATTATTTATTAAAATTAAAACAAATTTACAATATTTAAAATAAATTTATAATAGCTAATAAAATATATATTATAAATTATAAACTAAAAATGGTGTTATAATAACATATATTAAATATATATTTAAATAAAAACTATAAAATTACAAAAATTTAGAAAACGTATCACATAAATTAAGCAAAATTAATTTATATTTAAAAAAACCAAATTATTAAAACAAATTTTAAATTAATAAAATAAACGATATTATAATATTATAACGATAAAATTATAATTATATAATTTTTAATATTAATTAAAACAGTTTAAATTTAATAATAGCTAAATAAAATGTTAATATAAGCAAAAATAGTTAAAAAATTAAAAAATAACTAAAAAAAATTATAATAAATTAACAATTAATTTAAAAGCTAAAAATATTTTATGCTATAATAATTAACAAAAATAAAAATATTAAAATTAATTTAATATATTAAAAAAATAAACTATAAGCGCTTATAAATATAAAAATTTAAGCAAGCTTTATTTTTTTATAAATTATAAAACAATTAAATATATTAATAAAGCTTAAAAATAATTTTTATTTATTTATAACCGTTAATAAAAGTTTAATTGTATATAATAATAAAATAGTTTTAAAAAAATTACAGCATTTATTTTTTAAAATTTTAAAACATAAAAAAAGATTTACCTTTAATATTATAAAAATATTTAAGTATAATATTATTTTAGCAATATTTTAGTTATAAAAAAGCAATTTTAAAATAAACTAAAAAATTAGCTAATTTTAATAAAATATTTTAAAAAAAAATTAATTTTTAAAAAATTTATAATGTAAACATTAAATAATTTTATAAAATAATTTATGCAAATATATATTATAATTAAAAGTTTTAAGCTAATATTTAATAACAAAATATATAATTATTTATTAAAGCATAAAATATAAAATTATTAAATTTTATTTAAAAAAAAACAATATTAAAAAATTTTTTATTATATTATATAAATTAAAAATAACTATAAAAATTTAATAAATATATTAAAAAAAACTTAGCAAAAAATTTTATACAGCATTTAATATTATTAATATAATTATTAATGCTATAAATGCTAAAAAAGCTTAAAAAAACAGCAAGCAACAATAAAAACTTTATATAAAGTATAAAAATATAAATTTTAAAACAGTTAAATTTATAAAATTATTGCTTAAAATTAACGATATAAAAAATAAATTAACGTAAATAAAATAATTTATAACATTTAATTTATTTAATGTATATTATTAAACAAAAATAGCGCTAAATAATTTATAAAAAATAGCATTTAAAATATTTAAAAAATATTAAAAATATATAAAAAAAGTGCTTTATATATTAAAAAATTTAAAATTTAAAATAAATTTTGAAAAAAATAAGTTTTATACGCAAAAAATTAATTTGTTTAAATTTAAAATAATTTTAAAAAAATAATAAATTTAAAAATTTAAAATTTTAATAGTAAAAAATTAATTTATATTTAAATCGACAAAAAATATAAAAATATTTATAAAATTTATAAATTATATTTAAAGATTTATTGTAAAAATTTTAATAAATATATAAAACTTTTTATAAATTTAATAAAAAAAAGTTTAATTTTTAAATAAAAAAACAAAAAATAAAGATTTTCTAATAAAATTATGTTTTTAATTATAAGCAATCCGGTTTTAAAACAATTTAATTTTATTAAAAACTTTAAAATAAAAATTAACGCTTGCAAAGCAGCAATAAATAAATAACTAAATTAACGAAATAAAAATAAAAAATTATATTTAATAATTTCTTTTCCAAAAAAATTTTAAAATTAGCAATATAATATATATTATAAAATAAAAAATTTATAGTTATTATTTAAACATTTTAAAAATAAAAGCATTATTTATATAAATTAAAAAAATTTATAATAATATATTTTAATTATAAAAATTTAACAATATTTATAACTTTAAAAATATTAAATAAACAATAAATTAAATAAATAAAAAATTTTTATAGTTTAATTTTATTATTATTTATATTAAAAAAATGTTAAAATAAATATTTTAAGTCGACAAAATAATTATTAAAAAAAAAAAAGCCAAATATTTTTTAAAAAAACAAAATAAAAATTAATAATATTAGCTATAACACAAATAAATTATAAATTATTTAAGCAAAAAATATTAGCAATTATAACAATTAAATATTATTATAATAATATTAATTAGTTTAATATAAAAAAACTAAAATATAATAATATTACGAACTTATTATATTGTAAAAATAAAATATAAATTTTACCGGAATTTAAAAAAAGTTTATTAAACTAGCTTATAAATATTTATTTGCAAAATATTAAAAAATGTTTAAAATTATTTAAAAAATTAAAAACTAAACATTTTATTAAAAAAAATAAAAAATATAATTAAAAAAATGTTAACTAAATATAATTTATATAAAAAAAATAAAATACCGCAATATAAATTATATAAATTATTGCAATTTAAAAAAATATTTAACAAAGTTTAAAAATTTATTACGTTTAATTTTATTGTTAAATTATATAAGTTAAAAAAATTAATAACAAAAAGATTATATAATTTAATATTAATTGTTATAAAAAAATTTATAAAATATAAATATTTTATATTATATTTTCAAAATTAAATATAAAAAAAAATTTAGCTTATATAACAATTTAATATATTTTTAATAAATATAAAGTTTTAAAAAAAATAATTATTAATAAAAAAATAATTATAGCTTTTAAGTTTTATTAATTGTTAATAAAAGCATTATAAATTAAACACTGCATATTTATAGTTTATTATTTATAAATAAATAAATAAATAAAACAATTAAATTAAACTTTAAAATAATATTTTTGCTATTATTTTAATAAATAGCAAAACAACTAAATTAAATTATTGCTAAAAGCAAAATATATATATAATAGTTTTAATGATAAATTAATAAAAATATTATTATTTAACAAAAATTATAAATTTAACCTAAAAAATATAAAACGGCAATTAAAAGAATTTTTGCACTTAACGCAAAAACACAGGCAAAAAAAATTATTGGTTTATAACAAACATTATAAAATAAGCTAGTATTTTTATAAAACCGCACAAAAACGTATTATAACAAACATAAATTATTAAAGCTAACTTTAAAAAAAAATATATATATATTTTTTAAAGCGCAATATTAACATTAAGCAACCAAGCAATAAACTTAATTTTAAACAAATTGAATTTTTTAAAATAAAAAAAATTATTTTTAAAACAAACTATTAATTTAAATTATTTAAAAAAACTAAAATATAATTAATATTTTATATTTTTTTTGTTAAAATTAAATTTAAAAACGCTAAATTTTAAATAAAATTAAAAATTAAACTAAATAAAAATATATATAATATTAAAAAGATTTATAAATATTTAGTTAAATAAAAAAATTATTTATATAAAAAAACTATATAAAAATTTAAAAAAAATTTAAAAAATGCGATAAAAATAATTAATTAGTTTTATTATTAGCATTTTAACCGATTAGCTTTAAAAACGCAAAATTAATTAAAAAAAAATTAAAAACATTTTAATTAACGTTAAAAAAATTAATAAAAATAACTAAATAAGCTTGCTTTTTTTTAAGCGTTTTTATATTTTTAATTTATTTATATTTTAAAAGCTATGCTAAATTATTTTAATATTTCTTTTACAAAAAAACTTAATTTAACAATTAAAATAAATAAAACGGGCTAAAAACTTTTAAGCTCGGCGATTTATTATTTAAAGCTTATTAAAAAAAATTTGTTTATATATTTATAAACGCTAATGTTCGGAAATAATATTATATAATAAATTTATAAAAACATAGTTTTTATCGCAAAAAAAAAAAATTGGTGTTATTGCAGGTTTTGCAACAATTAATATTATTGACCATTTTATAAAAAAAGCTTTTATTAAAACACTAAAAATAAAGCATAATTTTATACCTAAAAATTTTAATTGCAAAGAAAATAGCTTAATAACGCTTTATAAAAATAAAACAAACTGGTTTTAAAATTTAATTTGCTATATTAACAATAAACTATAAGCAAAAAAAAAAACACGCGTTTATAAAAGTTATTAAAAAATATACTAATATTTATCGCAAACAATAAACTTAAAAAATAAAATAAAAATATTATAAATTAATAGCAAGCGGCTTGTTTAAAAACTAAAGTAATTAAAAAAACCTAATAAAAAAAACGGGGCTAACTATAAAAAAAAGCTACGGGTATAGGTGTAATTATATAATATGCGGCTTTATAAAGTATATAAAGCAAGTTGCTTTAAAAAAATAAAAATAAAACGCTTTTAACGCTTTATAAAGCAAACAAAGCATAAAAAACAAAATAAAAAAAACAGTTTATATAACAATAAATATTTTTTATATAACTAATTAATTTTTATTTTATAATTTTATTTAAATATATAGCGACTTTTTAAAATAACTGTATAAAAGTATTTTTAATAACTTTAGTGTGATTTTTACCAAACGTTACAATAATTTTTTTAATTATTACTTGGCACGATTTTTTACAGGGAGCTCCGATTATATTACGCTAATACAAACTTGGGTTTGTTATAAATAAATTTTAAAAAAAAATATTTATAATTTTTAAAAACAAAATTAACAAATTATAGCAGCGCTTAAAACATTACAAAAAGTTTTTTCCGGAATTATAATTATATTTAACAAAGCTGCAAAAAAAAAATTAAACAAAAATTTAACTTTAAATATTTATTTAATTTTAATTAATTTAGCAAAAAATTAAACAAATAAATTATTATGTTTAATAAATTTTAAAAGTTTAAAAATAATAATAATTATAAAAAATAGCTATAAATTTTAATTATTATTTTTTAAGCTGTTAAAATGTTATAATTTTTGCAAAATTTTGCTTTAATTAACTAGTTTTTTAATGCTAAATAAATTACCATGCTTTAAATAATTAACAGTATTTTTACAAATATTTTTTAAAAAAATGTTGCTTAAATTAATAACTTTGCAACAGCGCTTTAAATAATTATTAATTTTTACAAACTTAATAATAACTTTAAAAAAAATTGCTTTTATAAAAAGTTTTATTTATTAAAATTATATAAAATATTTAAATTTTATTTATTTAATGTTAAATTTTTTTTTTAAAAATTACAGAAAAAAAAACATTAATTATTTTTATAACCTAGTGTAACAATTATTTAAAAGCATTAAAAAAAACCTATTTTAGCTAAATAAATTAAACTAAGCAAACTATATATTTAGCAAACTATATTAATTTTGCAAATAGTTTTACTATTAAACTTTTTATAGTAAATGTTATTTAAATTTTTTATTATTAATTTAAGCATTAAAACAAAATTTGTTAAAAGTTTAGCTAATTTAACTATAATTTTTAAATTATAAAAAAAAACAAATTATATTAATGTTAAAAATAAAAATAAATAGCTTTTTAACAAAAAAAATATATAAAAATTAAAAAACAAAAAGCATAAAATAATTTTAACTAAATTTTTAATTAATATATTAGCTTTTAAATTACATAAATATTTAATAATTTTAAAAAATAAACTATTTATTTAATTTAATTTAAACGTAAAAATAAATTTAGCAATTATTTTTAGCTATATAATATAAATAGCATTATTAATATTTTAAATAGCAACGCAAATTTTGCCATTTATAAAAAGTTTAGCGGGAAAGCTTAGCAAGTTTTTATAAAAAAAAGCTATTTCGATATTTTAAAAAAAAAATCGGTAATTTTTAAACTTTATTGCGGCAATAATACCTATAAAAACAGTTTTTAAAAACGTTTTATTTTAAATTAAAAAAATATATAAATAGTTTTATTTTTTATAATAATAAGCATTTTATTATAATATTATTAAAATTTAAACAATTGATTTTTTATATTAATTTTTAAAAATTAAACATTTTTTTAATATTTAAAAAATATATATTAAAAGCAATTAATATTATTTTTTTAATGTGTAATAAAAAAAAATTTAACAGTAAGAAATTTTTAGTGCTAAAATTTAAACTAAAAAAACTGAAAAAAATATGCCGCTATTTGTTGCAGCTAATTTTTTAACTATATTATTTTAACTATTAAAATTAAGTTTGCTTTAGCACTAAAAACTAAAGCATATTAAACTATTATTTTTTAAAAGAATTGCTAAAATAATTTTAAGTTTGCTTAATTTTAATTTTGTAAAAAAAACCGATTTTTTTACTAAAAATATGCTTTAAATAAAATTGTTAAAAAATATATAATTATTAAAGTTAAATATTTTATAAAAACATTTACTATAGTAATAAAAAATTTATTTAGCTTAAAACCAATATTTTAAAATAAACAATTTTATACGCTTATAATAATTAAAAAAATTATTTAATATTGCTAAACTTGCGTTTTTTAAAAAAAAAACAAAATTTAGCAGCTATTTAAAGCATTTTTAAAATGCTAAAAAAATAAAAATAAAATTTACTTAATATATTTTTATTATAATAACAAACTTAAGGTTTATAACGCAGTAATATAAATTTAACTAAGTAAAAAAACATTATTTGCAATTATTTAAGTTTTAAAAATTTTAAATAAAATAGCTTAGCAAAACTGTTTATTAAAATAATTTTAAATCGCTTACGGCTAATTATATAAAACGCTAAAGTTTTTTTTTTAATATTATATATTGCCGGCTATAGTAAACCTAATTAATTAAACAGCAATTATTAACAAAAATATAATATTTTATTAAGCTTTATATAACGCGTTTAAACTTAATTTAATTTTTTATTATTTTTTGCTTATTTATTATATAGCAATTAAAACTTTTTATATTATTTTTATATTTATGCAAAAACAGGTTAAAAATTTTAAAGTAAAAAAAAAAGCATAAAAAGGCTAAATATTAACTATAATTAATAAAAAACCATATTTAATATATATTAACGCTAAATATACGGTAATATAATTAGCTATTGTTAAACGGCTAAATAAAGCATTTATTTTAATAAATAATACTATTGTTTAAAAAATACCGTAGGTAAATAACCTAGAAAAAAAGCTATAATTTTAATCAAACAAAATTAATAAACCGGTATTACTTAAGGTTACACTTTTTTTTAAAAACGCTATTTTTAAAAAATTTAACGTAAAAAAAATAAACGGGGAAAAATTACCAATTACATTAAATATTTTAGTTAAGCTTCCGATTTTATTTTAATAATATAAAAAATATTTAACATTAATAAACAGCTAAATAATTTTATAAAAATTAATATTTTTATAAACAATTAAATAGCAGCAGTTAACAATTTTATTAAAAATGTTGTGCTAGTTATTATAGCTGCTTTAAAAAAACTACGCAATTTAAAACATGCTTTAAAAATTACAAACGCAAAAAAATATTTAAATGCTGCTAAATTAAAATTTAAACAGTTTTTACTATTAATTGCTTTAAAGTTAATAGTTAAAAATAAAGCTTAACAATAAATTATTAACAATCGCTAAATATTAAAAAAAGCTTAATAAGCTAAAAAAAAGTTATTAAATTTAAAGCTAAACTAGTAATTAAAAGCTTTAAATAAATATTTAGTTTTAATTATAATAAAACGTTTGTTTTTATTGCTATATTTTTTATATAAAGAATTTTTTTAATATTAATAGCTGTTTTTAATTAAAAAATCAAACAAATTAATTTTATCGGAGCTTTTGTTAACGGCGACTTTTTAAAACTTATAAATTTTTTGCTAAAATGCCTAGAAACTTTATTAAAAAATTTTAAGCTGTTTAATATAGCTTTAACGGCCGGATATAATTTTACTTTAAAACAAGTTATATAAATTTTTTGCTTTTTATATAAACTTAAATAAACACTAAAATAGTAGCAAATTAAATTGTTTAAATTGCTAAAATTACTAAAATTTATTTTATTAATAAGCAATTTATTAGTTTGTTATAATTTAATATTAAATATTTTTATGGTAATTTATATTAATAATTGTTTTTTAATCGAATTAAATAAAATATTAATCCAAAAACTTAAAAAAAAATTTACCCGATTTTTAATATTAAAATTAAAAACTAGCCGCCTAGTTTTTAAATGTAAAAATTAAAAAAAACAAATTAAATCGGACGCTATATTTTTAACAGTTTTAATATATTAAAAAAGCCTTAAAAAAGTTAATTTAACAAATATTAAGCTTATTAAAGTTTTTTTATAACTATTTATACCGAAAATAAAAAACTTTGGCTTTTTATTAACTAAAAAACAATATTGCTATTATTAAAAAGTAATAAATATTGCTAATTATTTTAATTGTATAATTTAATTAAATATAGCTTTTATTTGCTAATAGTTAGCTATAAAACTTTAAAACTTTTGCAAAAAATATTTATTTACTGCTATTAATTTATTTAAATATTTGCTGGGTTTAATAAACCACGGAAAAAATATTAAATTAATAACATTTATTATAATTAACTGTATTTTTATAATTGCAAAAAATAGCAACTATATAAAATATTTTATTACCGTTAAATTAACGAGGGTATATATTATTATTATCGCTAATATTACTAGTTTTATTAAAAATAAATATAACAAATTAAACTGTTAAATATTTAAAACATTTATTACATAGCTTTAAAATTACGGTTTAAAAGTTTTTTAGCTATTTATAAAAACGCAAATGTTTTAATAAAAATAAAATACTAAAGCAATATTGCTTAATTTTTTACTAAAGTTTTAAACCGCAATAATACTATAAAATAGTTTAGCTTAATATTTTAAATTTTTATTACAAAACGTTTGCTATTAAAGCTTATAAAAATAGTTTATTATAGCTAAAGTTATATTTTAAAAAACAACAGTAAGTTTTTCAATGTTATTTAAAAAGCCGGCATTACGTATAAAAACATGCTGGCATATTTTAAGCTGTTATTAAAAAACGGGCCCGCTTTAATAAAAAAGCTTTTAAAACTAAGCTAAATAGTTTGTGGCAATAAAAAGCACTTTTAATTAAGCTGCAACCGATTTTTAAAAAAAAAATAAACCGCCGCTAATAAAAAACCCGATAAACTTAAACTTAATATTAAAAATAAAAAATAAACTAATATTATAGCCGCATTAAAAAAAATTAATTAAATATTTATCGACAAAAAAAACTAAAATAAATTACTAGCGATATAAATAAAATAATTATTACATTTTAGCTTGTTTTATTAAAAAAAAACAAATTAATATTAACATTTAAAAAGATTTGTTAAAAATAAATTGTTTAATAGCTAGTTATATAAACTATATGCTATAAATTAAAATATAATATATAAGTTAAATAAAATCGATATTATTAAAAAGTTTATTTATTAATTAAATAATAGCTTAAAATAATAAATATATTAATTAATTTAATAAAAAAAATTATTTTTTAGTTGTTTTATATATAGCACCTAAGCTTTATATTACTGTTGTTTTTTTTTTTTTTTTTTGTCGGATTACGTGCTTTAAATATAATTTTTGCAGGGTAAAACTTTTAAAGCAAAATTTAGGGCAGTTTTTTTAAAAGGTAAATTTTACAAAGCGCTAGTTTTAATAAAGCTTATTTTGCGCATATTTTAATTAAATATGTGCAAGGTAAAATTTTGCAAAGTGGGTTTTTTAAAGCGCTAGTTTTAATAAAGTTTATTTTGCGCGCATTTTAGTTAAATATGCGCAAAATAAAACTTTGTAAAGCAAAGCCGTTAAAATAGCATTTTTGCAAAATAAATTTTTTAAAACGCTAATTTTATATAAACACTGGCGCAAAGTAAATCAAACTAAATATTAAATTTATTTGTTAAAACTTTAGCAATTTTATTAATATTAGCTTTATAATGCCCTTGTATATTAATAATTAGTTAAAAAATATTTATATAGCTTAATTTTTTTTAATTTGCTTAAAATTACGTTTTATAAATTGTTATAACAATTTTGTTTTATAGGTTTTTTATATAAATTAGCTTATTTATATAAAAAAATTTTAAGCTATGTTTTTAACCTAAGTAAAATTAATAAATATATAAAAAAAGTCGACTAATAAACTTAATCGCAGTTAATAAACTAAGTGTTTAATAAATTATAATGTTTATTTTTATTTTAAAATTAAAGCTTTAATTAATAATATTTACTAACTGTTATTTATTTTTAAGCAGGGCAAAAAATGCTGCGTTATTAAAATTGCTATAACATAAATAACTTAAGTTTTTATAAGCAAGTAAAAAATATTAAGTTATTCTTTATTAATAAATAATATTTATTAAAAACTTTTAATTTTTAAGCACGGTAAAAAAAAACTATGTTATTAAAGTTGCTATAATATAAATAAACTTTAATATTAGCAAAAAAGTTTTAAGCAGCTTATAATATAATATTATTAGCAAAGCTTTATATAGTAAAACTATTGGGAAATATAAGTGTTTTTTTGGCTAAAAAAAGCATTAAGTAAATAAGCCCGAGTTTTTTATAAATATATAAAATTAAACAGTTATAATAAATAATTTTACAGTTATAGTTATTATAAGCTCGATTAAATATTAAATTAGCAATTATTTTAAGTTTTTTAACGTTAAAACAAATATTTCGTTATATTTAGTTTAAAAAAAATTTGTATAAATATATAGCAGTAAGGTTTTTGCTTAACAATTAAAAAATAACCTTAATTATAATTTTTCCGGTAAGTTTTCCGAATTAACGCGTTAATAATAAAACCAAATTAACAAATTATTAAAGCAATAGCAAATGTTTAATAAAAAAATAAATTATTAGCAAAACGTAATATTTTTAAATAATAGTGATAATTTAAGCCGTAAAAGCTAGCTTGGTAAAATTTAAAAATTAAAAAAAGTGCTAGTATAATATTTTTTAAGCTTTATTATTTTATATAAATATAATTTTAAAAAGTTAATTTATTTTTTAAAAATATTATTTATCGCTATTTTAGCTTATATAAATTATTTTTTTTAAAGCTTAATTGCTTAAAAAAAAACTTTAAATAAATAAATAATTGAAAAAAACTTTTTATATTAATTTATTAATACTTTTAAAAGCTGTTTTAATTTTGCTATTAAAAAAAAGCGTTATTTAAGTATAAACTGTTAATTTATTTTATATAAATTTGATTATACCTAGTATAATTTTTAAAAATTATTTTTTCAAAGTTTTGTTTTTTTTTTTTACAAATAAAAAGTGTTTAGCGTAAGTTAACCGGCAAATATAATTAGTTAAAGTTTTGCTGCTTAATAAATAAACTTTTTTTATAATTTTAATATATAGTTAGCAATAATAAATAATTTTTTATTTGTTAGTTAACTAGCATTTATTAAAAAGTAAAAATCGAAAAATATTGTTTTTTTAAAAACTATAGCCGATAAATATTACTAGACCATTTTTTATAAAGCTAATAAACATGTTATAAAAAACGTTTATATTAATCGTATAATAAAATGTTTATTGCTTTGTTATATTACAGCTAAAATTTATAAAAGAATAATTAGCGCTTAGCGCTTAGCAAAATATTTATTAATTTTTTGCGTTTTAAAAACTATAATTTATAATATTAATTTAATTAATATAAATAGTTTAAGTTATATTATTTAAATTTTGTTATTTAGCTTATTATTTTTAACGGGGCTTAGCGCTAAATATATTAACAATATATAGTTTTTAAATAATAAAAACAATAAATATACAATAAAAAAAAACGGGGGTTTATAATTAATAATATAATATTTTTTGATAAAAATTAAAATAGCAATAATAAGTTTTAAAAGTAAAAAGTTCACTTTTTTTTCGTTTAAAAAAAATATTTCTATACGTTTTTTAGTTAGCATTAATTATGCCGATTTTTTCGTTAATAAAAAAAGCTAAAAATGGCTTTAAATTTTTAGCTAAAAAAATTAAAAGTTTAACTAGCTTTTAAAGCACTGCTATAAATTTAAGTATTTATTAAAACTTAACTTGTTTTATAAAAATAAAAGCTTTAATTAAGCTATTTGCGGGCATTTCTTTAGTAAAAATATATTTTATATTTATTAAGCCGGCTTTTTATGCTTTTCGGACAAACTAAAACTTTATTAAAATATGCTTAATATGTTAATAATATTTTAAGTTTTTAAAAATAGCTATAATTTCCGTATTATTTTTAAAAATAATAATAAATTTTTTAATAAGCAGTTTAAATTTTTCAAACAGTTTTTTAAACTATTAAATTTTTTTAACTGTTTTAATAAAAGCAATATATTTAGCTTTAAAAATAAATAAAGCAATAGTGCTAGCTCGTTTAAATTTTTAGCTAACAATAATATTAAAAAGTTTTATCCGTAAAAAAAAAACTAATTTAATTAATTTAGTGTTTATTGCAAAAAAAGCTTTTCGTATATATTTTTATATAATTTTCAACTTTAGTTTACTAGGGCAAAAATTTTAATGCGTTTTTGCTATTATAAATATAAACTTTATTAAATTAAATGGGATTAAAAATAATTGTAGCAAAAGCAACGCTTTTAAAAGCTTTAAATAAAACTCGAGTAAAGCGGTTAATTTATCGACAATTTAAAGAGGTTTTGTTTGTAAAACTATTATTACTTAAAAACTTTTGTAAACTATATAGTAATTTTTGCGGAAATTTTTAAAGTAATTATTTTTTAAAAAATCGTTATTATCGTTAAAGTTATTAAAGTTAAATGCATTTTAAGTCCGGCAAAAAGCTAGATATAACGCGCGTAGCCGCATGCTAAACGCAAAAAGCACAAGTAATAAAACATATCCGGTGCGCTTAAAATGCCTCGTTAATAATCTAAACGTTAGCAGCCGCGTTAAAAAAATATATTTAATTAATAAGCAACTAACAAAAAAAATAAAGAGTTTTCGCTTTTTAATTTTATTTATAATTAAATTTATATTAAGCTGTTATTAATTGTTTAGCTAGGCTTAAAATTTATTAAAAACGACTTAAATATAAGCGTAAAAATTTATTATTTCGGCTAACTTTATTTAAGCTTAAATATTAAAAATATTTTGTGTTTTTTAATAAATAGCTTTTTATTTAGCTATTTTATTTAAAAAAACGCAAAATAATTAATAATAATATATAGCTATTTTTTAAAGCTAGTTTATAGCCTGGCTTTTTGCGTTAACATTACTTGCGATATAAACAATAATTTTTTATATATTTTAGGAAAAAATAATGCTGTGCTGCACAATGTTTTGCTAAAAGCGTTTAATTTACTTTTAAATAAACTAAATATTTATTTTATATATACCGACAAAAATATTATAAGCGTTATATATAATAGCATATGTTTTTATAAATGTTTATTTTTAATCGGCTTATATAATAGCGTTATAATGTTTTAAAAACTAGGCAGCCTTATAAATAACCTTTATATATTAGTAAATATTAATTATTTAAAATAAAAATTTATAAACGGTAATACCGGTTTTAAATATAAAGTTATTATTTATTTTTTCGTAAATTAAAATGTTATATAAAATAATTTTTATAATATTATTTAATGCCGGCAAAACGGCAAAAAGTTTTTTAAAGCTATGTTGCGTTAAATAACAAAGCGGTCGATAAAGTGTAAAAAATCTTCCAAAAAAATAAACTTGCAAAAAAAAAAAAGTGATCTGGCTTTAATAAATAAGTTTTAGCATAGCTAGAAAAAATACGGGTAAATATTGTTTAAAATTAAAAATTTAAACCAAGTTTTATTTTAAACTAATAAAAAGTATAAAATTAAATGGTAAATTTGCAAATGTTATTTTTAAAAAAAAATAAAAATTTTAGTTAACGGGCCGTTATAATTACTAGTGAGTAATAATAAATAGGTCGCTTAGTGGTCGTTTTCTAGGTAATAGTTTTAAAATTAAAAAAAAATCTAAGATTTTAAATATATTAAAGCAGTAGTTTTTTTTCTCGTAATATAATTTAAAGTTAAAAGCTTAAACTTAAATACGCTTGCGATTTTAAAAAAGTTTAAAGCTCCTAATCGCTTAAGGTTATAAATATTCCCCGCTTTTTAAACAAAGGTATTAAAGATATATCGCGGCGGTAAAATATTTTATATCGAATAATTTGTTATAAAAAAATAATTAAAAATAAAATAAATATAGTACTATTAAAGCATTTTTGCGTTTAAAGTTTTAAGTTTAATACTGTGTAAAAGTTTTTTAAAAAAAATATGTTATTTATAATTAAAACTTTTATAAAAAGCTTAAAACTTAATTATATTTAGTGTAATAATATATTAAAGGTTTTAAAAGCTATAGTTTTTTCTTTTTTTTTGTTGGAAAAATTGCTTTTTATTTATATATATATTATACCTAGTATATTTTGTTATTTTTGCTTTAGTTTTATTTGTTAGCTGTAAACCTATATATGCTAGTTAGCTTTTTAACTTTTTATGCTTAATTATTTTATTATTAATAATATTTTTTTATAAATAGCTAACGTGGTATTAAAAATCTCCGTATAACATTACGCAATATTATTTATAAATATATTTATTTATAATATATTTTAAATAATAAAGTTTATTTATTACCTATGGTATAAATTTTTATATACTAAGCTAAAAAATTTATGCAGCTCGCTATAATAAATTAAAAAATATACATTAAATAATAGCTTAACTAAACAGGTTATTTTAAAACGGGAAATATATATTTATACTTAAATTAAAACTACTCGCTTCGCTATCGATTTATTTGTGCTTATTAATTTAATTAAAATATATTTTCTTTTTAACGTTTAGCTGGCACGTATTTTTTTACTTAAGCTTAATAATTTTATAAATAGCTTTAATTTTTGTTAAGCAAATTTTTTTTGTTTTCGATATAAATAATATGGTCGCAAAGCTTTGCTTTTTATAATAACGGCTATTTGAAAAAAAAACGCGCTATTACACCGTTTTTTAACAATAAGCAGATAAACGGCCGGCTTTTTTATATTATCGAAAACTTTAAAAAGCTATGTTTGCGTTAATGCAACTTTAACTTTATAGCAATTAATTAAACAAAATTATATTGTTTCGGTTATAAAAATAATAGTTATATTTAAAAAATTTAATTCGGAGAAAACGGTTTATATGTTTTGAAAATAATAAGCTATAAAAGATTTTTTGCTAGTTTTACCTGCTTAAGCATTAATAATTCTAGGATATAATACCACTTAATTCTCGCCATTACTTTGCTGCGAAACGAAAATGCTAAAATGCAGCACTACTCTAAATAATAAAAGCTGCTGTAAAAAATGCGTTATTAGGTTTTATAAATTTAATATTAATGGGTTTATTTCCGGCGTTACGAAATGTAATTATTAAAAACATTTTGGCATTTTTTAATAAGGTCCGATATTATTAATAGTTAGGCAAAACTACAGGGAAAATAATAATTATTTTAATGCCCTGTATAAAAAAATGTTATAAATAGTTGAAACTTAGTAGCTATATTATTTTGCAGTGTTAGCTTGCGCAAAAACGCTTTATTTTTTTGCGTGCTAATAAATTTATACGTAGCTTTTTAATTAAAAATAAATATATAGCTATTATATATAAATATATCCCGGAAGCAAGCAATTATTATATCGCTATAAAAAACATTAAGCGATTTTTTGGGCTAGCTGGCTTTAGCTACACTTTGTTTTTAGCAATTAAAAATTAAAACGGTAGTATTTTGCTAGATTTATTAAACATTGTTTATTATAATAGCTATAAATAAAACGTTAAAAAATATAAACTTAAAGGTGCACCTAAAATATTAAAACCTTAGGTTTTTTTTTTTAATAAAATAACAAGGTTTTAACTAAGGTTTACATAACAAAAGCTTTGTTATTGCAAAAATATATAGTGTAAAAAGTTAATAAGCCGTAAATATGCTTTAACGGTAAAAACTCCTAGTTATTAATCCGTGTTAATTATTTTAGGGCTAACGCGGCCACCGCAACATAACCTTTGTTATTTTAATATATACTTTTTATTTTTAGATAAAGTTTTAAAAATAAAAAAAAGGGGTAAAATAACCATGCCGTACGCGTTTTATCATGTTATTTTGTTTAAATTGTTTTAACTAAAAAACGGGTTAAAATAAAACGCAATCCTAGTATTATTTATATAAAGTTAAGTAATAATTAATGCTTAAATTTTATTATTTAATAATATATTTTTAACTTTTTATATAATAACTATAGTATTTAATTATTTAATTTAATTAAATGTTGATATTAATTTTATTAAAGTAAACTTTGGTAAAAATACGATAATTTTAATCGGCATTTAGCTAAACGAGTGGCGGCTTTAAAAAGATTTTAATTATAATATTATTATTAAATTTTTAATAAATAAATTGTCGCTTTTTTATTGTAGCAACCCGGACTTTTATATTTTTTTAACGATTTATAAATATATAATAAAACTTTATTAAAAAATGTTTTGCGAAAATTTATTATTTTTTCTGTTAATTATATATTATATAAACAACTTAAAAATTTTTATTTTAAACGTAAAAGTTAATGTAACACCGAGTACCTGCTCAACTGGTTTTTTATATTAAAATAAATTATAATTAAATTATACTTATTAGGCTAGTGCTTAAAAACATTAAAATAAAAAGGAAATAATAGTTAAATATAGTTTAAAATAAAAAAATATTAATAAATAGTAAAAAATGCTTTTTTAAGTTATAATTTATATAGCGTTGTTTGCTTTTAAATATAGGTTTATTTTAACGGAAAAAAAATTTGTTGTGCTATAGCTTAAGCAAATATATATAAGGTCGGGTTTTACTTTAAACCGTTTTTAGCGGGTGATTATAATATATGCAAAACATTCTTTTAATGTTATTATAGCGTCGGGCAACGGCAGTTTATTATTTAGTAACAATAATTTTATTCACTGGGAATAAGCATATTTTAAATATGCTGTTATTTTCTAGGCTGCTTATAATAAAAATTACTTTATTATTAAGCTTAAGCTTTAATGCCTAGTTATAATAGCTTATAAAAGTTTTAATTTTATAAAGTTTTTATATATAAAACTAAATATCTGGCACAAATGAAACAACAATTATATTTATAATACGTTAAATACCGTTAAAAATAATTTAAACATTAATAATATTTTAAAAAAGCTAAATCCCAACAGTATATTAAGCGATACGCAACCGTGCTAATTGTCGCAAAGTAAAATAAACGGTAAAAATTTATTAATTTTAAACAGCTTAGCAATAAACTTAAAAACGTGCTAAACAAAAAAAATATAAAAAAATAAAAATATATATAAAGCGTAATAAAAAGCTATATTTTATAAGCATAATTATGTTTTAATTTGCATATTATTTATAAATTGCTTTTTAAACTATATATTATAAATAAACGTTGTTTAAAAAACACCGTTAATAAATAAACGATATTATTTTAAAAAGTGTGATATATGCGATTTTAAATTATATTTAAAGTAGCCTTGTGGTAACAAAATAATAGGCTTAAATATTTCTCGCTTTAAAAAAAATTCTTAAATTTTATAGTTAACTAAATTTTTTCCCAAACATTATATTAAATTTTTTTAAACTATAATAATAAATTTTTTATTATTATAACGAATAAAAGCATAATTAACCCTTAGGTAATTCCGGCAAAAAAATCGTTTATAAACATATTTTATAATTTTAATACGGTTAATATTTTTTTTAATATTTCTTTAAAGTTTAATGTTAACTATTTTATTTAAAGTAATTTTTTTGCTTTTATATTTTAAAGCAAATATTATAGCTATTAAGTTTATATCACTTTTTATAATTATAACTAACGTATAAACTAATATAAATCGGTTTTATTTATAAAAGCTAAGTATTATTTACATTGCTAGCATTTATTTTTTTTAAAATTTTAATTGGTTTTTTAATAACGAATTAAAAAACTAGCGCTGTTAATATTACCACAAATAAACAATTCGCCGGCTAATATATAATAATATTTATTATAAAGTTTGCAAACAAATATATAGGTCGTAAAGCAAAAAATAAAATAAGGTTCGCAAAAAATTGTATTTATATAGTAAAGTTTGCAAGCTAATATATAAGTCGTAAAGTAAAAATTAAAATAAAATTCGCAAAAAGTTATATTTATATAGTAACGTTTGCAAGCTAATATATAAGTCGTTAAGCAAAAAATAAAGTAAAGTTTGCAAAAAGTTATATTTATATAGTAAAGTTTACAGGCTAATATATAATAATGTTTATAAAAAAATATATAGGTTGTAAATATATAGGTTATAAAGCAAAGTTTATAAAAAGCTATAAAACGCTATTTTGCTAAGCATTTTTTTACACTTTAGTAGTAATCGTAAGTAGTGTATCTAGGTGTTTTTTTATTTTTTAAGCTAACTATGCTTTTAAATATTACCCACGAATATTTTGCGTATAGTTTTTATTATAGCGTCGCATTTTTCCCACTGCTTATTTTAAGCTTTTATTAAAACCTGTTATAACATTTCGCTTATTTTTTAAAAATCTTGTTAATTATATAAAGCATTTATAGCTGCTTATTTGCAATATTAATATTTTATATTTATTTATTAACGCAAATAATATTATTTTTTCATTTTTATTAATTATTTTTTACTTTTGATAATATTTTAAAAACACCTT
Organism: Xylaria venustula; assembly: GCA_022578775.1. Taxonomy (NCBI): domain Eukaryota; kingdom Fungi; phylum Ascomycota; class Sordariomycetes; order Xylariales; family Xylariaceae; genus Xylaria; species Xylaria venustula. Next base: position 25,195 of record MU389544.1, read on the forward strand.
TTTATATTAACTTGTAAAGTTAATAAATTGCTTTTATATGGTCGTTTTCCGTGCCGAACGCACTGGAATAATAAGCATTTTTATTAAATTTTAAGTTGGTTTTTTGTTTTTTTCTGGCCTTGAAAATCTTTCTCACTTTTTTATCGGTTTTTTATTTTATCGAAAAATTTTTTATAATAGCCGCTTTTTTTGTAATGCGGTTATAAATTAATCGAGCACCGGCTACCGTGCTTTTATTTAAATAAAATCTCGCTAGCGCTCGGCGTTTAGCAGCCAGGATTTTATAGTCATTTTTTTTATAATTTTTAACGCTAATAATTTCATAAAAAGTAAGGCTATTATTGTTTAAAAACTGCGTAAATTTATTTACGTTAAAAACTTTATTTTAATTTATGCGAAAATTAATATTATTTATAGCGGTATTAATGCTATATAGCTACAACAGAAATTTTAAAAAAAAAACATTTTAACAATAAAAAAAATTTATATAAAAAAATAATTTTAAAAAAAAACTTACATAAATAAATATATATAATATTTTTATATTTAATATTATTTTTATTTATAATATTTTTATATATAATATTATTTTTATTTATAATATTTTAATTATTAATATTATTTTTATTCGTAATATATTTATTTAAAATAAAGTTAATTTATAATTTATAATAATTATATATATTTTTATTATTTTATTAAGCAAAAGATTTTTTTTAAATTTAGTTTGCAATTATACACACTTTAAATATTTCATTATATTATCGGCTTATTATTATAGCATTAAACAATAGCTTTAAAAATAAATAGCTTAGCTTTATAGCATTAAACAGTCGTTTTAACAATAAGCGGCGATAAATTTCAAAGAATAAATTATTTTAAGCTAATATTATTAATGCTCACTATTAAATTATTTCTTGTAAACGTTGCTTTTTTAATTTAAATACACTTTTTAACACTAGTGGTATAACGGTAATTAAAAAGTTCCGGGTTAAACTTTTAGTTGCTTATATATTATATGCTTTGCAGTATAATAACCGTTACTATTTTAACGAAACATACCGCTTTTATCTCCGCGCGTATTTTAAGCTAGTAAAACTTTACGTAAGAAATTCTTTTAAAAATAGCAATAATATAAAAGCTATTAAACAAATTAATGCATTAATAATTATTAAAGATTAAAAATATAGCTAGGCAAAGATTTTTGCTATTAATATAAAAAAGCTTTTTTAATTTTAACAATATTATTTTAAATCGAAAAAGCTAATCGAAAAAGCAAATTGGTTTAAAAAAAACCTTAACTAACAAAAAAAAACCTATACTTAAAAGTTTAAGCGCTAGCGGTTTAATAATATATGCTTTTTAAAATGAAATAATATTATTGCTAAATTTTTTGCTTGTTTTTATAACGAACCTAAGTTTATATTAGCGTGGTATAATCGGAGCTTTTTGTATTAAAATTATGCTAAGTAATAACTAAAAAAATTATCGTAACATTTAATAAAAATCACACTAAAGTCGTTAAAAATATTTCGATACAGTTATTTTAAAAAATTGCTATATGCTTAAATTAAATTATAAAATAAAAATTAACTAGTTATATAAAAATGTTTATTATTATATAAACTGTTTTTTTTTACCGTTTATTTATTTCTTTATATATTTTTACAGATTTTTTAAAGCACTTTGCTTTATATGCTTTTATAAATTTTTTAAAGCACTTTGTTTTATATATTTTTACAGATTTTTTAAAGCATTTTGCTTTATTATGCTTTATAAAGCTGCGTATTATATAACTTTATTTATGTCCGTGGTTTTTTTTATATTAGCCCTGTGCTTTTTATTGCGTTTTTTTAGTTATTTTTAGCCTTTAAATAAGCTACTTATTGTTAGTTCGTAATAATAATTTTTTATTTGTTAGGTTTATTGTTTGCAATAAATATTTAGCGCATTTTTAGTTGGTAAATTTTTTGTATATTTGTGTTTTTTTTTTGCTTATAGTTTGTTGCTAATATAGCAAACTAAATTTTAAAGCTAGTTTATTTTATTTTTATAAAGCGTTATTAGGCTATTTTTTTTCCAATTAAAATTTTTAATTATAAAATTATGCTTTGATTTTAGTTTTTTAATAAAAGCTTTTTTTATAAAATATTAAATAACATTAATTGTTGCAAAAATTGTAATAACGTTAATTTTTTGTTTTGCGATAAAAATTATGTTTTTATAAATTTTTAATATAATATTATTTTTAAATATTAACATTTGCAAGCGTATAAACAAAAAGTTTTTAACAAACTTTAAAAAATAAATTATTATGCTTAAAAACTTTTAGCTTGCTTTGTTTAGTTTAACCGTTAAATTAAGTTTTTTTGTAAAAAAAATGTTAAAATAGCTTAGCGTAACTTTTAAAACATAAATAAATTAAAAGCATAAAAGCACTTAAAAAAAAGCAGCATAAATTAAAAAAAAAGCAAGTTTAGCTAGCTGTTTTTATTAATTTTTTTAACGTTAATTAAAATATTTATAACTTTTTTTTTCAGTTAATCTTTTTAGCGCTAATTAATTAAAATGTTAACAGTAAAACCAGTTAATTATTTTTATCGCATTTTTTAAGTTTTTTTTAAGTTTTTATATAGTTTTTTTATATAAATATTTTTTTTATTTAATTAAATATTTATAATTTTTTTTGTTTTAACGTAAATTTAATATTTTTTTAATATTATATATATTTTTATTTCGTTTAATTTTTAATTTTATTTAAAGTTTAACGTTTTTAAATGTTAATTTTAAAAAAAAATATAAAATATTAATTATATTTTAGCTTTTTTAAATAGTTTAAATTAATAATTTGTTTTTAAAATAATTTTGTTTATTTTAAAAAGTTTAATTTGTTTAACGTTAAATTTATTGTTTAATCGCTTAATTTTAATATTGCGCTTTAAAAAATATATTTTTTTTAAAGTTAGTTTTAACAATTTATGCTTATTATAATATTTTTTATCCTGTTTTATAAAAATATTAGCTTATTTTATAGTTTTTATTATAAGCCGATAATTGTTTTTGCTTGCATTTTTGCATTAAATATAAAAGATTTTTAAATTGCTGTTTTATATTTTTTTAGGTTAAATTTATAATTTGCTTTAAATAATAATATTTTTAATAATTTATTATTAAAACTATTATATATATATTTTATTTTTAGCAATAATTTAATTTAATTGTTTTGCTATTTATTAAAATAGCAGCAAAAATATTGCTTTAAAATTTAATTT
>MU389545.1:0-28343 GCA_022578775.1 Xylaria venustula
ATATTAAAAAAATATTAAATTTATATTAAAACAAAAAAACTTATAAATATTTAATTAAATAAAAAAAATATTTATATAAAAAAATTATATAAAAATTTAAAAAAAATTTAAAAAATGTAATAAAAATAATTAATTAGTTTTATAGTTAACATTTTAATTAATTAGCGCTAAAAAATAAAATTAATTAAAATAAAATTTAAAAACGTTTTAGTTAATATTAAAAAAGTTTATAAAAGCAATTAATTAAGCTTGCTTTTTTTTAATTTATGCTGTTTTTTTAAGCGTTTTTATGGTTTTAATTTATTTATATTTTAAAAGCTACGCTAAATTATATTAATATTTTTTTTACAAAAAATTTTAATTTAATAATTAAGCTAAACAAAACAAGCTAAAAGTTTTTAAACATAGCAATTTGTTTTTTAAGCATAGCAATTTATTTTTTAAAATTTGTCGAAAATTTTCTGTTTATACACTGGCAAACGTTAATATTTAAAAATAATATTATATTTAAAATCTATAAAAACATAATTTTTATCCCAAAAAAAAATTAGCGTTATTGCAATTTTTACAATAATTAACATTATTTAATATTTTACAAAAAAAGCTTTTATTAATGCATTAAAAGTAAAATATAATTTTATAACAAAAAATTTTTATTGCGAAAAAAATAGCTTAATAATGCTTTATAAAAATAAAATAAGCCGGCTTTAAAATTTAACCTGCTATATTAATAACAAACTATAAGCAAAAAAATATATATATATATATAAAACTTACCGACTAAAAAAAAGCTAAATATTTATTGCAAACAATAAACCTAAAAAATAAAAAAATAATATTACGAATAAATAGCAAGCGGCTTGTTAAAAAGCTAAAATATTAAAAAAAATATAATAAAAAGCACAGGGATAACTTAAAAAAAAGCTACAAATATAAATATAATTATATAATATGCAGCTTTAATAAAATATATAACGCAAAATGCTTTAAAAAATTTATAAAAATATATAAAGCAGCAAAGAAACGGTAAAAAAAAAAAACAGTTTATATAATAATAAACATTTTTTATATAATTAATTAGTTTTTATTTTACAATTTAATTCAAAGATATAGCAATTTTTTAAAATTACTGTATAAAAATATTTTTAACGATTTTAATATAATTTTTACTAACGTTTACGATAATTTTTTTGGTTATTGCTTAGCATAATTTTATTATAAAATCCTTTAATTATACTATGCTAATATAAACTTAGGTTTATTACACTGGAATTAATTTTAATTATTTCGTTAAAGCTATAATAATTTTTTTAGTTGTTTTAACATTAATTAAATAATAATTTAAAATATAACAAACTTAAGTTTAAATAAATATAATTAAAGCTTTTCGTAATAAAATCGTATAAAAATTATAATAAATAAATTATTAACGATATTTTAAATATTTATTTAAATCGTTAAAAAGTTTTATTATATAGTTATTTTAAAAAATTACTATATATTTAAATTAAATTATAAAAAAAAAAACCGACTAGTTATATAAAAAATGTTTATTGTTATATAAACAGTTTTTTTTTTACTTGTTTATTTTTTATTTTGTTTTTTTTAAAGCACTAAAAATAATTTGCTTTGCTTGCTTCTAATTTTTGCAAAGCCGCATATTACGTAATTATATTTATACTCGTGGCTTTATTTTTAAATTAACTTTATGCTTTTTATTAAATTTTTTAGTTTTTTTAGCTTTTTAATAAACTGCCTGCTATTAATTTATAATATAACTTAACTTTGTTTTATTTTTTTAAAATATTTTAATAAAAAATATTTTTTATAAATAATATTTAAATTAAATATAATAAAAAAAAATTATAATATATTAAATAACCGAATAATTTTTAAATATAATTTATAAAGTTTTTGTATTTTTTTTTAAAAAAGTTTAAATTCATTTTAACCGTTTTAAACATTGTTTACGCTTAATTTCTTTTAATTTTTTTTAATTTTTTTTAGCCTTAGTTTTTTACTTTAAAACAAACTTGTTAAAAAACAATATATATTAAATCCGGAGTAACTAATTATATTTTATTATAAAAGTATTTTTAATATTTTGTTAGGCTATTTTTAACCGCAAAGCTAATTAAAAGCGGTTTGCTTTGTTTTTTTTTTTTTTTTTCTAAGCTTAAAGCTAATAAATATTAGTTTTATATAATATTAACTAAAAACTAAAAATAATTATTTTAATCGGTAAAAATATATTGTTATTATTATTATTACAATTTATTAAAAACTTTATGTTGGTAAAAATTTTTTTTAAAGTTTTATCGCTTTCTATATTTGTTTTTAATAAAGTAAACGCTTAAGTGGTAATGTGCTGGGTAATTTTAATATTTTATAAATAGTTTAAATGGTTTTTTAAGTTAAAAAAAAAGGAAAAATGTTATATAACAGTATACCTGGACATTTTTCCAAGTATTTTGTAATATTTTACTTTATAATTAAAAAGTAAAAAAAAATACCGATTAAGCTATTAATAAAATAGTTATTTGTTATCGAGAAACTATTTATATTATATTTCTTTATAGTTTAATGCTTGTAAAAAACATTGATATTTATATTGAAAATATTGCGGCCGCTTAATTTTGATAATAATTTACTCGTTTAAACTTTGCAGTATTTTTTTAAAAAAATTGTGTAAGCGCTATTTGCAGCATATTTAGCACGAAAATTATTTATGTTTAAAAACCGCTTAGTTTTTTATATTTTAATTTTAGTTTTTTTAAATACTTTGTTTTATATAATAAATTAATTAATTAATTAATATGCAATTAATTTATTAAATATTTAAAATTAAAAACTAACGGGTATTTTATTATAAACAATAATATAATATTTAAGGTTTATTTTAATTTAGTAAAATATACAAAAAAGGTGTTTACCGCGGGACTATTTTTTAAAAAAAATAAACGTTAGTTGCCTCGACGTTTTTACATTTAAACCGTCGCTTAAGTTTTTCCGGTTTATATTTTATACCTCCCGGGACTTAAAAACTTTTTTTATTTCTTTGTTAACCATAATAAATTTAAAATTTAAAGCTTTTTTATTATTTATTAAAATAAAATTTAATTAGTTTATTTTTAACCTGTTTTATTTTACAGCATTAATGATATATTTAGCCGTTTTTTTCATAAAAAAATTATTTAAATTTTTAAAGTTTTTAAAAAAATCACAGCTTAACCGGTTATTTTTAGATTTTTCAATTATTTTTCCGATTAAAAGCTTTGTTACGTAATTTTAATTTTATTAAAATCAAAAAAAAACTTTTTTATAACGCTATAACGTTGCTATTTATTTAATTTAATTTAAAGTAAATTTATGCTTTAAAAATATTAGTTAAAAATAAAATACTAATATAACGTAACGGTTTATTTAAAAATTATAAACATAGTTAATAATGTTTAAAATTTATAGTAATAAATATTGTTTTTTTATTGCCCGGTGTTAAATAAACTTAGTATAATTATACGTGTAAAATAAAATAAAGTAAACTGTTTTATATATTTATTTATATTTATTTATTTTAAAAAATAAAAAAAGCTTTGTGTGTAGCAAAATTTTTACCTAGGTAAAAAGTTTAACTAGCGCACGATATTTTCCCCAAAAAAATAAAAATTTCCTTTAATATCACATGCTATATATAGCATATATACTGCACGTAAAAAAAATAGCTAATACCAGTTAATTTAACACTGGCTTTTTTTTTTTTAGCTATAGCTTATTTATGCAAAAAAAATAAATTAAAAAAAGTTATTTAATTAAATGAAAAAAAGGAGAATAATTGTTTATATTATTATAATTGCTTTTTTAGGGTTTTTCTTTGCTATTATATATTAATAAGTAGGTATATTTGCGCGCGCACGCAAATCATTGCATTTTTTATTAAAAAAGTATATTTTTATTTATGCAATTTTTATTTTATATATATATTTTTTTTATTTTAAGCTTTTTTTTTTGTTTTTTTTAGCGTATATATATAAATACACACACATATATATATATATATATATATACAAATATTTTTGTATATATGCCTGGTTGTTTTTTATGCGATATATATTAATTAATTATAGCTGTTATATTATTATTATTGCCGTTATTATTATTACTACCGCAGCTGCAGCAACAATAACAATAATAATAGCAATAATAGCAGCATTATTATTATTACGTATAAATTATTTATTAATTTATATAAGTTTATTTTTTAACGTTTTATAATATAATTGCTTTTATTATTTTTGCCGGCTTTACTAGTTATATTGTCCGTATTGCCGGACCGGGTTACGCATAATTAATTTTGCCGATAAATTAACTTGTTAATTATTAATTAATATAACTGTTTTATATTAATACATATTTGCATGCTTTTTATAATTATTTATATATATATTAATTATTATTTTTAGCATAAAAAAATGCGGCCGCGTTATTAAGCATAAATATTAATATTTGCATTTATGCAAATAATAATATTTATAAAATAATTGCGTAAATTATTTAACGCAAAAATTATTGTTGCGCTATTGTTATTTAAAACTGCGGCTTAAATTGCTTATTTTACGCTAATAAATGCGGCTTTAAGCATAAAAACAGCATGCCGTTTTAGCAATATTATTAGTTTTTAAATATTTAATAAAAAACATGTAAATTATATATATAAACATTATATAATAATTAGTATATATATTATTAATAAATAGCTAGCAAAAAAAAATCTTAAATTTTATATATTTATAAAAAAAAAAAAAAAGGTTTAAAATATTTTATTTTTATTTTTGATTTTTATAATATATATATATATATTTTTTTTTTTCGTATATATAATATATAATTTTATATATGCAATATAATTTATAATAGTAAAAAATAATTGTTATTTTGTGTGTATTTTTTATTTTTTTTTGTTTTTACTACATATAATATTATTAAATGCGATTTATAAACGTTTTTATTTAAATATTTAGCTTGTTTATTAATATTAAAATTTTTAAAGCAATATTTAAGGGATATTTAATAAATATATTAGCTAAATTATTTTTTTTATTAATTTATTATATTTTAAAAAAAAAATTTTTATATAATTTGTGTAATAATATAATATTTATTATAAATTTTTTTTTTAAATAATATTTAGCTTAATTAAGTAATTATATAGTAATTTTAAATTTAAATATAATATAGCTAAAATTAATAATATACCTAGTATAATTATAATTTTTTAAATAATCGTGTAAAAAGTTACCGCATTAAAAAAGCCGTTACTATATTATATAATTTGCTAGTTAATATATTTTAGGTAATTTGTTTATATTTGCTAAAATTTTAATATATAATATTGCTTTTAATTTAAAAAATTATGTTTAATTTTATATAATATTCGGTTGCTGGTACGATAATCAATTTTACTTAAAAACTTATGTTTACATTGTTAGCAAATAATTTATTTATAAAAATAAACAGTTTTATACGTTAAAAGTTTAAAAATGTAAAAATTAAGCTTTTATTTAAATTGTTTATTTGCTATTTAATTTTTTAGTTTAATATTTATATATTATTTGCTGTAAAATTAATAATTTATATTGCTGCTAATAAATTATATGCGGTTTTTCATTAGCAAATACTATTAATTTATATTTTTTATGCGCATTAAAAAATATATTGTTGCGTAAAATTAATTATATATATATTAATTTTAGCTAATTAGGTAGCTTTTTTTTTGCGTTAAAATAATGTTTTTATTAAGTAATAAAATAATTTAACTACCGTTAAATTTAATTAAATCGTTAATTTTTGAAGTTTTTTTTAGCTTTGTATAAAAGCTAGTTTTTTAAAATTTACTTTTTTGTTTTGCTGAAAAATTTGCTATAATAAAACTAAAAATATTGGTTGTGTATAATTTAATAATATTAAAGTTTTTTTATTTGCAGTGTAAAATAAAAAAATATAAATTATATATTAAAACAATTATATTTAATTTTTTATAATAATGTTAATAATATTTTTTAAACCAATAAAATTTTACTTTTGCTAAGCTGTATAGTAGCTATATAATTTATAAAATAATATTGTTAAGATATTTTAATGTAACAAACTTAAGTCCGTATTAGCATAATATAATCAGAGCTCCCTGTAGTAAAATTATGCTAAATAATAACTAAAAAAATTATTATAACGTTGGTAAAAATTATATTAAAGTCGTTAAAAATACTTTTATATAGTTATTTTAAAAAATTATTATATGCTTAAATTAAATTGTAAAATAAAAACTAACTAGTTATATAAAAAATGCTTGTTATTATATAAACTGTTTTTTTTTATTATATTATTTGTTGCTTTGCTTAGTTTTAAAGCATTAAAAATATTTTGTTTTTTATTTTTATAAAGCTGCATATTACGTAACTATATTTATACCTGTAGCTTTTTTTTAAAATTAGTTTTATATTTTTTATTAGGTTTTTTCAGTTATTTTGGTTTTGTAACAAGTTGCTTGCTATTAATTCGTAATATTATTTTTTTATTTTTTAAGTTTATTGCCCGGAATAAAAATTAATGTGTTTTTTATTTAATAAGTTTTATATGTGTTTTTTATTTTTTTTTAGGCTTATAATTTATTATTAATATAGCAGCTTAAATTTCGAAATTTATTACATTTTTATTTACCGCTTACCGTTATAACGCTTTTTTAGCTATAAAAAGTTTTACCTGCAAAATGTTAAATAATATTAATTATTATAAAAACTGTAATAATATTAACCTTGCTTGTTATAATAAAAACTTCACTTTTATTAATTTGCTTAAGCGTATTATTATAAACATTAATAATTTAAAAAAAAACGTTTGGTAATTTAACAGCTTTAAAAATTAGTTGGTTAAATAAAATGTTTAAATTATTACACAAAATTTTTTTATTTTAAAAATATAAAAATAGCTGAACAAAATTTTAAAAATTTTAAAAAGTTAACAAAGCAAAAATATTTAAAAAAAAAAGCAAAATTATTTAACGAAAAAAAAACTTTTTTTATATAATTCTTTTTTTTTTTTTTGCTTTTATTAATTAAAATATATTTATTTTTTAAGGGGTTAATTTTACTTTTTTTGCGCTAATTAATTATTTTTATCGCATTTTTTAAGTTTTTTTTTAAATTTTTATATAATTTTTTTTTATAAATATTTTTTTTATTTAATTAAATATTTATAAATTTTTTTGTTTTAATATAAATTTAATATTTTTTTAATATTATATATATTTTTATTTAGTTTAATTTTTAATTTTATTAAAAATTTAGCAATTTTAAGTATTAATTTTAACAAAAAAATATAAAATATTAATTATATTTTAGCTTTTTTAAGCAAGTTAAATTAATAATTTATTTTTAAAATAATTTTTTTTGTTTTAAAAAGTTTAATTTATTTAAAATTAAGTTTATTGCTTAATTGTTTTGTTTTAATATTATACTTTAAAAAATACACTTTATTTTTTTTAAAGTTAATTTTAATAATTTATATTTATTATAATGTTTTTTTATGCAGTTTAGTAAAAATGCTAGTTTATTTTCTAATTTTTATTATAAATTAATAATTTTTTTTGTTTATATTTTTGCGTTAAATATAAAAATTTTTCAAATTACTATTTTATATTTTTTTAGCTTAAATTTATAATTTGCTTTAAATAATAACATTTTAATTAATTTATTATTAAAATTATTATATATATTTTTTATTTTTAGCAATAATTTAATTTAATTGTTTTATTATTTATTAAAATAACAATAAAAATATTATTTTAAAGTTTAATTTAACCGTTTTATTTATTTATTTATTTGTAAATAATAAGCCGTAAATATATAACGCTTAACCTTTAATATTTTTATTAACAATTTATAAAACTTAACAGTTATAATTATTTTGTTTAAAATTTTATATTTATTAAAAATATATTGGGTTATTATATAAACTAAATTTTTTGCCGTATTTAATTTTAAATATAATATAAAACATTTATATTTTATAAGTTTTTTTACAATAATTAATATTAAATTATACGATAGTTTTATTATTAATTTTTTTAATTTAAGCAATTTAATAATAAAATTAAACGCAATAAATTTTTAAGCTTTATTAAATATTTTTTTAAATTATAATAACCTATATAATTTATATTGCGGTGCTTTATTTTTTTTGCATAAATTACACCTAGTTAATATTTTTTTAATTATACTTTTTATTTTTTTAAATAATTTTAAATATTTTTCAATATTTTGCGAATAAATCTTTATAATATAACTTAACAAGCTTTTTTTTTAACTTTAGTAATATTTATATATTATTTTTATAATATAATAAATTTATAATATTATTATATTTTAATTTTTTTATATTAAATTATTTAATATTGTTATAATAATATTTAGTTATAATACCTGCTAATATTTTTTATTTAAATAATTTATAATTTATTTATATTATAATTAATATTATCAATTTGTATTTTATTTTATTAACTTAAAATATTTGCTTCAACATTTTTTTTAATATAAATAATAATAAAATTAAATTATAATAAAATTTTTTTTTATTTAATTTATTATTTGTTTAATATTTTTAATATTATAAATATTGTTAAATTTTTATAGTTAAAATATATTATTAATAGTTTTTTTAATTTATATTAATAATGCTTTTATTTTTTACATATTTAAATAATAGCTATAAATTGTTTATTTAACAGCATATATTATACTGCTAATTTTAAAAAAATTTTCGACAAAAAAAAATACTAAATATAATTTTTTACTTTTTTTTCGTTAATTTAATTATTTATTTATTGCTATTTTGCAAACATTAATTTTTATTTTAAATTTTTAATTAAAATTAAATAGTTGTAAAACTAAATTATTTATAATTAAAAATTTAATTTTGTTAAAAAAATATTATTTTTTGTTTTTTTATTTAAAATTAAAATTTTTTTTTATTAGATTTATAAAAAGTTTTATATATTTATAAAAACTTTAATAAAGTTTTAAATTTAATTTATAAATTTTATAAATATTTTTATATTATTTGTCGATTTAAATATAAGCTAATTTTTTATTGTTAAAATTTTAAAATTTTAAATTTGTATTTTTTTTTAAAATTATTGTAAATTTAAAAAAATTAACTTTTTACGTATAAAATTTATTTTTTTTAAAGTTTATTTTTAATTTTACATTTTATAATGCTTTAAATATTTTTTTTATATATTTTTAGTATTTTTTAAATATTTCTAAATTTATCAACATATTATTTAAATATATTATTACAAATATATTAATAAATTTTTATATTTTATTTATAATTTATAATTAAAATTTTATTAGTGCGTTAATAAACTTAAATAATATTATTAAATATTTAAATAATTTTTATAATATTTTAAATATTATTTTTTATTTACTATTTAGCGTTATTTTTGTTTAATAATATATATTAAATAAATTAAATGCTATAAATTTTTCTGTTTATATTAATTTGTTTTTTTAAATATTAATTTTAAATAATAATTTTATAAATTTAACCGTTTAAAAATTTATATTTTTATAATTTATATAAAGTTTTTATTATTGCTTATTGTTTTTTTTAAACTTTTTTAACATTTATAGCACCATTAATTATATTAATAATATTAAATGCTATATAAATATTTTTAGTAAATTTTTTTAATATATTTATTAAATTTTTATAGCTGTTTTTATGTTATATAATGCAATAAATAAAATTTTAATACTGTTTTTTTTAAATAAAATTTAATAATTTTATATTTTATATTTTAATAAATAATTATATGTTTTATTAAATATTTCGCTATAGTTTTTATATTTTAATAATATTTTATTGTTAAATATTAGCTTAAACTTTTTAATTATAATATATATTTATATAAAATATTTTTTAAATTTATTTAATTTTTATATTAAAAGCTTTTTAAAAATTAATTTTTTTTAATATATTTTATTAAAAATAACTAGTTTTTTAGTTTATTTTAAAATTGCTTTTTTATATTTAAAATATTTTTATAATGTTAAACATAAGTTTTTTTTTATATTTTAAAATATTAAAACAAAATGCTGCAATTTTTTTAAAATTTATTTTGTTATTATATACACATAAGCTTTTATTAATAGTTAAAAATAAATAAAAATTGTTTTTAAGCTTTATTAATATATTTAATTATTTAATAACTTATAAAAAAATAAAGCTTGCGTAAGCTTTTATATTTATAAGCGTTAATAATTTATTTTTGTAATATATTACATTAATTTTAATATATTTATTTTTATTAGCTGTTATAATATAAAATAATTTTAGCTTTTAAATTAATTGTTTATTTATTATAATTATTTTTAATTATTTTTTAATTTTTTAACCGTTTTTATTTATATTAATATTTTGTTTATTTATTATTAAGTTTAAATTATTTTAATTATTATTAAAATTTATATAATTATAACTTTATTGTTATAATATTTTAGTATTATTTGTTTTATTAATTTAAAGTTTATTTTAATAGTTTGTTTTTTTTTAAATATAAATTAGTTTTGTTTAATTTATATTATGCGTTTTTTAAGTTTTTGTAATTTTGTAGCTTTTGTTTAAGCATATATTTTATACGCGTTATTATAATTTTATTTTTAGTTTATAATTTATAATATATATTTTATTAATTATTATACGTTTATTTTAAATATTGTAAATTTATTTAAATTTTAATAAATATTTATTTTTTTATATTGTTTTTATAATTAAATTGTTATAATATATTATTATTTATTTGTTTTAAAAGTTATATATATATAAATTTTTTTTTAAATATATATTAAATATCGATAAATTATACAGTTTATTTAAAAAATATTTTTGTGTTGTTTATTTTTTAATTATAATTTTTTTAGTTTTTTATATTGCATAATTTTATTATAATAATATTTTTTAGCGATTAATTATATTGCTTTACTAAAACTTTTATTAACATTTGTTTTAGCTTTTATAATATAAATATTATTATATATTTATATATTTTTTAAAAATAATTATATTTTATAATTAGCTATAATTTTAAAAATGTTTGCGTTAGCGTTTTTTATTTTTTATATTTAACGTTTACATTTTATTGATTTTTTACGCTAAATATATTTTTATTATATAAATTTTGCTATAAAATCTTTTATTTATTTTTATTTAGTTTACTAATTATATTATCGATATATATAATTTTATTTTTTAATTATATATTATTTTTAAGTTATTTTAATTTTTTAATTATTTTTTTATTTTTTAAAATTATAAATATTTTGTTTAGTTTTATAATATTTTTAATTAATTTTAATTTATTATAGTTATTTTTATTTTTTATATTTATTTATTTTATATAATTGTTATATTTATTGCAATTAATTATATTTTATATATATTTATTTTATTTTATTTATTTTAATTATTTTATTATTAAATATATTAAATATATTTGTTTTTTGTTTTATATATATTATACTAAATATATTTTTAATATATTATTGCTAATTTAAGCTTTATTAATTATTAATTTATAATATCGCAATTATTATTGCAAAAATTTGCTTAAATTTTTTAAGCTTTTGTTTATTTTTAAGCTTTTTGCAGTTTTTAGCGTAATATTTTTTTTAATTATAATTATAACACTTAATTTTATTTAAGTTTTATTTTTTAATAATTATATTAAATTTTATAAATTTTAAATAAATTTTTATTGTTGTTAATTTTTAATTTTTTTTTTTATGTTTAATATTTAATTGTTTTAGTTTTGTTAAAACTTTAAAATTTGTTATTTATATAAACAATAATTAATTTTAATTATTTTTGCAATATATTTTTTTAAATTATTTAATTTTTTATTTTAATATAATTTATTTTACACTTTGCTTTTAAATTTATTATAAAAAATCGTTATTATTATATTATTATTAATTTATTTAATTTTTATATGCTGTTTATAAAATTTTATTATATATTTATACGTTATTTTAATTTAAATTAAAATTATTAATTTTTATTTTGCTTATTTAACTTTTTCCGGGTTTTTGTATATATCGGTTAAAGTTTTTTTAAATTTTTTATATTTGTGGAAAATATTATTAATCGCAATTTAGCGATTATTTTTATTTAAATTTTTTAAATAATTGTTTATAATAAATTAAAACTATTTTAACGCGTTGCTTAAAAAATACCTTGCAATTATTATCATTTTTTTTACATTTATAATAAAATTTAATTTATAATATTGCAAATATATTTTAACTTATATTAAAAATTCCTTTAATTAATTTTGCAACTTATTACACGTATTTATTTAACTAGCTTAAAAAATTTAAACTTAAAAATATTAATTAATTAGTTTTTTATCTGTTTATTTTAATGCTTTAATTATTAAATTTTGTTTTGCAATTAATTAAGTAGATATTACATTATTGCAAGTATTAAATTTAATTATTCCGTTAAATTTATAATAATTTTTTTAGTTGTTTTAAATATTAATTAAATAATAATTTAAAATATAACAAACTTATATTTATATTAGCGTAATATAATTAAAATTTCCCGTAATAAAATTATGTTAAATAATAACTAAAAAAATTATCGTAACATTAATAAAAATTACATTAAAATTATTAAAAATATTGTTATATAATTATTTTAAAAAATTGCTATATATTTAAATTAAATTATAAAATAAAAACTAATTAATTATATAAAAAAATATTTGTTATTATAAAAATTATTTTTTTTTCACTATATTATTTGTTATTTTATTTGCTTTTAATTTTTATAAAGTAATTTGCTTTATTTGCTTTTAAAATATTAAAAACACTTTATTTTCCGTTTTTATAAAGCCGCATATTTTATAACTATATTTTTACCTATAGCTTTTTTTTTAAATTAGCCCTGTGCTTTTTATTAAATTTTTTTGGTTACTTTAGTTTTTTAACAAGCCACCCGCTATTAGCTCGTAACATTTAACTTTAGTTTTAAAAGCAATTATACGAAAGTTTTCCAGGCTAATTTATTTTTAAACTGTACCTACGCTTAGGTGTTACAGATCAACAGCGGGCGGGTTGTTAGCAAAACCAAAGTGGCATAGCAAAAAAGCGCTGAAAAAATCACATTGGTAAAAAAGCTCGGACTTAACCCAAAGTAAACTTACATAACAACTTACCTCGTTACTACCGTTATTTTAATTACCGTAAAAATAAGTCTGGTAAACGGGTAGCAAAGGTAAGCAAACTTAGTTAGGTAAAAAAAAACGGTTTAAATAATAATAAGCATTTTTTATATAACTAATTAGTTTTTACTTTATAATTTAATTTAAATATATAGCAATTTTTTAAAATAATTATATAAAAATAATTTTAACGACTTTAGTGTGATTTTTATTAACGTTACGATAATTTTTTTTAGTTATTACTTAGCACGATTTTATTATAAAAAACTTCGATTATATTACGCTAATATAAACTTGGGTTTATTACATTGGGTTATATTTTTTAGTTTTTTTTTATTTTAAAGTGTTATATAAATAAATGTTTTAATGCTAAAATAAACCGCTAATTTATTTATTAAATTATTAATAACTAAATGAACATTATTTTTTTAATATTATTATAGCTTTATATAATTAGTTTTAACTTTTTATATAGCTTAATTATTTTATTTTTAATTTTTTATATAAAATAAAACTTAAAAATATAAATACTATTATATTTTACTAGGTTATATTTTATAAATTAAAACATTTTTTATATAACAAAAATATTAATAATATTATTTTTACGTAGTTTAACAGTTAAAATATAGCTTTATTTTTTTTAGCGGTTAAAAATTAATAATTTAAATGTTATATAAAAGCATTATAAAATGCTGCAATTTTATAAAAATGTTTTTTTTTTTACACGGTTAAAAGTTAGGCAAATTATATATTATTTAGCGTTTTATTAATGTTTTTTTATAATGTTTTTTTCCGCTCGATAATATAGCTTAACTTGCTGATATTTAAATTAATAATAATATTTAACTTTTTATTAAACTAAATTTTATACGGTTTATTTTACTTTTTTTTTTTTTGCTATTTTAACATTTTATTTTCCAGTAGCAAAAATAAAATATTGTGCGTAATAAAGCTATTATGCTAGTTTATTGCGCAATTAATTTTAATTTTAGCTTTTTTTTATAGCATTTTCATAGCACTTTTAATTCTTTTTATTTGTTATATAATAATTAAAAAAATTTTGTTTTTAATTAATTTTAAAATGTATTTTAAATATAAAAATTAAGCTATTAAAGCTTGCAATATTATTTAATGCTTTTATTGCTATTTATAAAATTAATTTTTATTTTGTATAATTATTAAATTTTATTTTTAAAATATTATATATGCGGTATAGCAATTTATAAACTTTTTTTATTTTGCTAATAATTTAATATGCTTTTATTACCATTATATAATACTAGGTATTTATAATTTTAGCCTAGTTTTTAAATTTTTTAAATATAAAGTTTATATTTAAATTATATATAATATAATTAAAAAAGCTTTAATAAACATTAATTTAGCATTTATATAATATTTTTTAAGTATTTTGTGCGCTTATAAATTTTAAAAATATTGCTGCTTAAAAAATATAGCTGCATTAATTATATATAGTATTTATTTATTGTTTATTTATATAGTATTAATAATTACTTTATAATTAAAATTATAATTATTTTTTATTAAAAATTTACATTTTTTAAGTGTTTAGTTATATATTTAGCAATAATAGCAAAATTTCGGGATTTTTTTTAAAATATTATAATTAATTTTATATTTTATATAACTTAACATATTATAAAATTTTTCTGTATATAAATGATTAAATTATTAATATAACTAATACAATTTTATTTTAGTAAAATAACTTTTAGTTTTATATAGTTTTATATTAAAAAATAAATGTTTTTATTTATATATAATTAATATAATTCGGCTATTTTTGCGTACGATAATATTTTTAATGTTATTATAATATATTTATATTTAGTTTGCATTTTTTAGCAAAAACAAAAAGAATATAAAGCTTTTTAATATATAATAAATTATTATTTTTAATAAATTATATATTTATATAGTGCTAATAAATATAATAATATTATTAATATTAAAGCAAATATATATAGTTTTAAAATTTTAGTTAATTTTTATATAAAAATACATTTTAAAATATATTTTTAATTGCGCTTTATTTTTTATTAAATAATTTAAAATGCTAATTTTTTATAAGGTTTTTTAATATTTCGTACAGTATTAATTGCTTAATATAAACTAGTTTAAAAAAATATTTGTTTTATATTTGGAAATATTTTTTTTAGTTACGCAGTAAATAAATATATTATTTAAAAAAAAATAGGTAAATTATTTGCTAAATTTTTTATTTATATTATTTTAGCTATTATTTATTTTAAAATATTTTTTATATTTTATTAAATATATTAAAAGTTTGTCCGGTGCTGATAATATATTATAAATTATTTTGTGCGAATTAAAATAATAATTTTTTATATATATTTGTTTTTAAAATTTATATTTATTTCACTAACATTTTTTTTATATTATAAAAAATATTTTTTGTTTATGCAAATATTATTTTTAATAGTTTTTTAACTTTAAAAATTGCTTTAATAGTTATTTAATTAATTTAAATATTATCCAAAAGTTTTTAGTTTAAATAGTTTTTTTGTTTAGTTATTTTAATTATATTTTTAATTTATAAAATAAACATTATAATTATGTTAAAAATAATTTTTTTAAAATATTTGCTATAATTTTAAAGTATATTTTTAAATTAATAAAAAGAATTTTGTATAAAAACTTTTCCAAAATTAATGCTATATTAAATTTAAAAATTTTATAATATATTTTAAGTATTATTATACTAAATTAAATATTTTTAATAGCTATTATTTAACGTATATTAAACTTATGCAAACTTATTAATTATAAGCTTTAAATTTTATGCGGTGTTAAATTAAAGTTTTTTTTATTTATAAAAAATTAATAATACTTTAATTAGCTTAATAAAAATTATAATGAATATTACTATTAAAGTAAATATTTAATATGCGATAAATTTTATATTATATTTTGTTTAAATTAATATAAATATATAATAGTTTTTTGCGCAATTTTAAAAAATTATAAAAAAATAGCATAGTATTGGTTTTTTTATAATTTTAAGCTTTTAACAAACATTTATAAATAAGCGTGCTTTATTATATAATAAATCGTATGGTTTTTCGAAATAATTACATTTTGTTTTTAACTTTTTTAAAAAAACGCGTATTTTCCCGGTAAAACAACTTTATTAGGTATATTTTTTGCTAAAAATAAGTTTAATATAAAATTAATAGCAGCTAGTTTTAATGTTATATATATAATTGCTTATTCTTTTAATGTTTTAAAAAAATAATAAAAAACAGTATATTTATATACTAGTTAGAAATTTGGTTTATAATTTGCTTTTATTTAAAAATATAACCGTTTTAATATATTTTTTTGTTTAATAAATTATTATATATAGCTTTATATATATAAGCTTTAAGCGTATAAAATGTTTTAAATTTAAAAAAACGTTTTAGCATAAATAAAAATTGCAAGGTTTTCGACTATATATTAAATTAAAAATTAAATAATTTGTTAAATTAGTTATTTAATTATTTTATAATTAAAAAAGTTTTATTAAAAATATTATAAAATTGTTAGCTAGGTGTAAAAAATGCCGACCTTTTTTTCCGTACGGAAAAAATATTTATTTTTAATAATTTTTTTAATTTTTATAAACCTAGCTTAATTTTGCTTTATAAAATTTGTATAAAATATAATATTTTTAAATTATCGCTTTATTTTAGTTATATATATTTTTTTTGCTAAAGCTTAAAATAAATTTTTACTAAATAATCGTTTAATTTATTTAAAATGTTTATTTATATATTTATAAAAGGTTTTTTTAAATCCTTAAAAATTATTTTTAAATATATAGTTTAGTTTTTTATATAATTAAATTTGTTGAAAAATTTATATATTTAATTGTTTTAAACTTATACAAAACACGTTTAAATTATTATTTATAAAATTTAAATTAATAATTTTCTGCGCGGTAATTAAAATAACTTTTTTTTTTAGCAAATTTATTATATATATTTTTAGTATATTTATTTTTATCGGAGTTTTTTTAACGAAATAATGTTTGTTTCTTTTGTGCGGTATATTTTAAAACATAAAAAATATTTAAATTGCTTAATTTGTGCGATATTTTTTTTTAGTTAGCTTTATTTATTTATTTTGTTTAAATTTTAATTTAGCGAGTAAAAGTTAATATAGTGTAAAATATACATTATTATTAAATTTGTCGGGCGAAAAACGCGATATTTTAATTAATTTTATCCATATAGTAATTAGTTTAACAATTTATTTAGCTTTTTATAACTAAGCTTAAAAGCTATTTAAAAAAAACAAAAATACGATATAAAGAAATTTGTTAATTATAGCGTGATTTATATAAAAAAATTAAGTTTGCTTAAGTTTTCTTTTTATTTTAGCTAATTTATAGTTTATTTTACAATTATTAATTAATATTAAATAAGCTTATTATAATTATACGTATAAAGCAAAATAAAATAAACTGTTTTATATATTTATTTATATTTATTTGTTTTAAAATGTAAAAAAAACTTTATGCGTAGCAAAGTTTTTACCTAGGTGAAAATTTTAGCTAGCGCACAATGCTTTTTTAAAAAAAATAAAAAACTTTTTTAATGTTATGTGCTATATATAATATGTGCAATATACGTGAGAAATATAGTTAACACCAGTTAATTTAACACCTGGGTTTATATTTTAAGCCGTTTAAATTGCCGGGTTATTTTTTACTTAAATATTTTTAATAGTTTTATATATTTTATAAATTTATTAATTATATATTATTATAAAAAAGTAATTAGTTTTACTATAGCTTATATTGTATATATATTTACACAGGCTAAAAAAACTTTAGCATGTTTAGCTATGCTTAAACACGGTGTTTTTTTAGTGTAAGCTTAGTTTTATCGCGGATATTTTTTCCCTGGTAATTTAAACTTTTTTTTTTATATTAGGCTAATTTTTTAAAAAACTAAAATTATTAGTTTTATAAAGCAAATTTTATTTTTTAAAGTGCTAAGCTATATGTTTAAAAAAACCGGTATTTACTTTATAAAAAAAATCTTTAATATAACAAAAAATAAAAATAAAAAATAAAAGCTATTTTGCGTTTAAAAGCAAATTTAAAGTTAATATTATATTATATCGATTTTTTAATTTTTTTTAGCAGCTTTGCTATATTTAACGGTTTTAATAAAATACCGCGCTAAAAAATAATATTTAAGCAAAAAAATACATAGTAAAATTATTAAAAACATTTTAATAACATTAATTTTACGGTTAACTTTATTTTTTTTAATTGTATTTTTACAGTATTTTTACAGTATTTTTTCGATGTGCTTAATAAATAAAAAACATATAATGCAAAAAAAAAGAATTTTTTACCAAGTTTAACCTATTTATTCGCATTAATAATAATATTAATTACTTTTTTATAGCTTTGCTATAGTTAATAATTTAAATGCACATTTAATATTTTTACGTTAAACGTTAGCTTTTTTTTAATTAAAGTAATTATACTATATTTATATATTAATATAAATATACCGCGGGCTAAAATAATTTATATAAATAATAAAACGTATTTATTTAAATGGTTTTATAATTTTAAACTGCAAGTTATTTATTTAAAAAACCCGTTATTAAATAACATTAAATATTTTTTGCTATTTATTTTATCGCTTTTTATATTTGTTATTTATATTATAAAATTAAGTTAGCTTAAACTTATTTTTTTGCTTTATTAACGCAAAATATTAATTAAAGTTTTTATTAATAATTATATAATAAAGCAGGCTAAAAACCGGTTAAAATACTGCTAAAATTTATTGCTTATAATAAAGCTATACTTTAATTTTAGCCTAGTTTTTCCTTATTATTTCGCGATTTTAATTTTTTAGTTTTTATTTAATTTTATTAAATTTAACCTGTAATTTCCCGCTTTTTTTTTAGTTGCGTTAAATTTTTTAGCTATTAAAACTAAGCCTAGCTTTTTATATAACTTTAAAACATTTGTTTTATTTTTATATTTAATATTAAATAAACTAAAATAAAATGCTTTTTTTAATTTGTTTTGTTTAAAAATATAGTTAGCTATTAACGCAAATAAAAAAAAACAAAATAAACATGTTTAGTATAAATGTTTAGCCGTTTAATGTGTACCCAGGGAAAACGCTAAATAACACCTCCCTTTTTTACCCCGCAGTTTAAACATAATACAAAGTTGTAGCACTGCGATATATAATTTTTAGCAACAAATTTTTAATTTTTGCCTGTAAATAATATAAGCACTTTTTTTATTTATAATTATTAACCAGGTAATATATAAAGACATTTTTAATATAAAATATAAAATAAATAAAATAGCGTTTAATTTAATTATAATTTTTTATATGTGATTTTATATATAGCGGTGCATTAAATTAATATTAAAACAATTACTGCAAAAAACCTATTTTTTATAAATATATTTTTTTATAAATAAAATAAATAATAATTAGCAGTTGTTTTAGTTTAATATTTAGCGCAGGTTATTTTTAAATAAATAAATTTTATATACTCCCGAAATAATATATAATTTAACTTAAACTTGCTATAAATTATATATTAAATGTTTTTATACGCTAAGTATAAATAAACAATAAGCTTATTTAATTTATTAATATTCTTAGCAGTGTTTTTATTTATAACTATTATCATTATTATTTATATTTATTATTAATAACTATATTAAACAGCGTTAAAAGTTATAACTCACAAATAAATGGTTAAATTTAATATAAACATTTTCGGCAAAAATATTTGCATTTTATTTTTAATCGCAAAAATTATAATAAACCTGTTATATGTTAATTCAAAAATATAAGCAATATATAAAAAGTTTTTTATTTGCAAATAACAATAAAGTAATTAAAAAGTATTTATTAAAAAGGTTTGCGAAAACTTTTACCACTATATAGCTACTTTGTAAAAAATATTATTATTAATAATTTTATCGCAAATTTTTATTATTTAGTGTGCTAAATAATTTTAACTAGTTATATTTAAATATAATATAAATATAGTGAAAATTTAACTAAATTATTTTTACTTTATTATAATAACAAAGGATTTATATTTAAATAAACGTTTTTATATTAAAAAATATTAATTTAAACATTAAAATTTAAATAAACGTTTATATTTAATTAAAAAGTTGCAAAATTGTTTAAACCCGTAGGTTTTTACTTTTATATTTTTTACGGCTTGCGTTTTTGCGTAGCTAACTAATATCTTTACCGCAAAATTAAAACACCTTAATTTAATATATATAAATTAAAAATAAATAATAAATTAATTTTAAAGCTTTATATTAATTGTTGCTAAGTTAAATTTTAATTAAAAAATAAAAAACAAAATTAAATAATATAAAGTGCTTAAAAAACTAGCAAATTTAAATGGTTTAACTATTAAGCTTAACAATGTTTAAATATTTAATATAAAAATTTAAATAACGGCCGTAAAAAAGTTATTTATTATAAAAAATAATTAAACAATTAATATTTTAACAAATAATATATTTTTAATTAAAAAAACGGGATTTCCATTTATTTTAACAAAATATATAATTATTATATTTTATAAAATTTAATAAATATATTAGCTAAATTATTATTTTTAATTAGCAAAACGATTAACTGCGATAATTTAATAGCGTTAAATTAATCGAAATTATTAAATTTTACAAGCAATTTATCCGCTTAGCTTAGCTACAAATATTTAACGTTAATTTTATTAAACTATTTTATTTACAAACGTTATTAAAAACGTTTTAAAAAACTACTTACGGTAAAAAGTTTTAAGTTAATAATTTTATATAGCTAGCTTTTTATATTAAATTTATGGTTTTAATTGCTGGTTTGCAATAATGTTACGAATTAACGGGTAAATTAGCCAGTTAAAAAGCTAGGAGCTAACTAAAAAAGCTCCGGGGCCAAGGTAACGTGCGGAGCACGGGTCACATAATGGGCTTAAAAAAATCAGTAAGCTTAAAAAGTTAAACTAGGTAAGCCGGGCGGGCAAAAAAGCTTAAAAAAATTTAAAAAAATTTAATAAGTTAAGTTTATTAAGCCGGTTAAATAATTAATATTTAATATTAATAAATATAGTAAAAAAAAACGGTTTATATAAAAATAAACATTTTTTATATAATTAATTAGTTTTTATTTTATAATTTAATTTAAATATATAATAATGTTTTAAAATAACTATATAAAAATATTTTTAACAATTTTGGTGTAATTTTTGCCAACGTTATAATAATTTTTTTAGTTATTACTTAATATAATTTTATATAAAAAGCTTTAATTATACTATTTTTATATAAATTTAAAATTTATTATATTTTAAATTATTATTTAATCAATATTTAAAACAATTAAAAAAATTAGTATAGCTTTAATAAAACAATTAAACTTATTATTTGCGATAATGTAATATTTATTTAATTAACTGCAAAAAAAAATTTAATAATTAAAGCATTAAAACAAACAGCTTAAAAACTAATTAATTAATATTTTTAAACTGAAGTTTTTTAAGCTAGTTAAACTAAAAAAGTTTAATAATTTATAAAATTAGTTAAAAGTTTTTTTAATTTAAATTAAAATATATTTGCAATATTATAAATTGAACTTTATTATAAACGCAAAAAAAATAATAATATTTGCAAAATATTTTATAAATAATATATTAAAATAATTTTAATTTATTATAAACAATTATTTAAAAAATATTTATAAAAATAATTGCTAAACTATAATTAATAATATTTTTAATAAATATAAAAAGTTTAAAAAAATTATAATTAATATATACGGAAATTTAAAAAAAATTAAATAAATTAAACAAAATTTAATAGCTTTGATTTAAACTAAAGTGATATATAAATATGTAACAAAATTTTGCAAATAATATACTAAAATTAAATAAGCTATTAATAATGTAATAATAACAATTTTTTTTTACAAATTTAAAATTAATATTTAAAATAAATTATATTAAAATAAAAAAAAGAGCAATTTAAAAAAATTTATTATAAAAGCAATTAAAATTAATAATTATTTATATAAGCAATAATTTTTAAAATTTTAATAAAACTAAAACAATTAAATATTAAATATAAAAAAAAAATTTAAAAATTAACAGCAATTAAAATTTGCTTAAAATTTATAAAGCTTAATATAATTATTAAAAAATAAAACTTAAGCAAAGTTAAATGTTATAATTGTAATTAAAAAAAATATTACATTAAAAATTGCAAAAAACTTAAAAAATAATAAAAGCTTAAAAAATTCAAGCAAATTTTTGCAATAATAATTGCAATATTGCAAATTAGCGATTAATAAAATTTAAGCTAACAATAATATATTAAAAATATATTTAGCTGCAATCCATGCAAAAAAAAAAAATAAATGTGCTTAGCATATTTAATAACAAAATAATTAAAACAAACAATATAATTAATTGCAATAAATATAATAACTATACAAAATAAATAAATTTAAAAAATAATAACAATTATAAAAAACTAAAATTAATTAAAAATATTATTAAAATTAATAAAACATTTATAATTTTATAAAGCAAAAAATTAATTAAAAAGTTAAATTAGCTTAAAAACTATATATATTAATAATATAATTATAAAATTAAATAAAAGTAAATAAAAAATGCTATAATAAAATTTATATAGCAAAAATAAATTTAGCGTAAAAAATTAATAAAATGTAAATGCTAAATATAAAAAGCAAAAAATATAAATGTAAACATTTTTAAAATTATAGCTAATTATAAAATATAAACATTTTTTAAAAATATATAAATATATAATAATATTTTTATTGCAAAAGCTAAAACAAATGTTAATAAAAATTTTAGCAAAGCGATATAGCTAATCGCCGAAAAATATTACTATAATAAAACTATGCAATATAAAAAATTAAAAAAATTGCAACTAAAAAACAAGCAATATAAAAATGTTTTTTAAATAAATTGTATAATTTATTAATGCTTAATATATATTTAAAAAATATTTAAATATATATAATTTTTAAAGCAAATAAATAGCAATATATTATAGCAATTTTATTATAAAAATAATATAAAAAAAATAATAATTATTTATTAAAATTAAAACAAGTTTGCAATATTTAAAATAAATTTATAATAGCTAATAAAATATATATTATAAATTATAAACTAAAAATAATATTATAATAACGCGTATAAAATATATGCTTAAATAAAAGCTATAAAATTATAAAAATTTAAAAAACGCGCATTATAAATTAAGCAAAACTAATTTACGTTTAAAAAAAAACAAATTATTAAAATAAATTTTCAGTTTATAATATAAAAAACATTAAAATATTATAATAATAAAATTATAATTATATAATTTTTAATATTAATTAAAGTAATTAAAGCTTAATAATAAATATATAAAATGCTAATATAAACAAAAACAGTTAAAAAATTAAAAAGTAATTAAAAATAATTATAATAAATTAATAGTTAATTTAAAAGCTAAAAATATTTTATGCTATAATAGCTAACAAAAATAAATATATTAAAATTAATTTAATATATTAAAAAAATAAATTACAAACGTTTATAAATTTAAAATCTTAAGCAAATTTTATTTTTTTACAAGTTATTAAACGGTTAAATATATTAATCAAGTTTAAAAAATTTTTTTATTTATTTATAACTGCTAATAAAAATTTAATTTTATATAATAACAAAATATTGTTAAAAAAACTGCAGCACTTTTTTTTAATATTTTAAAACATAAAAAAAAATTTATGCTTAATATTACAAAAATATTTAAGTATAATATTATTTTAAAAATATTTTAGTTAAAAAAAATAATTTTAAAATAAATTAAAAAATTAATTAATTTTAATAAAATATATTAAAAAAAAATTAATTTTTAAAAGATTTTTAATATAAATATTAAATAATTTTATAAAATAATTTATATAAATATATATTATAAATAAAAATTTTAAGCTAATATTTAACAGCAAATTTTTATTAAAATATAAAAATTATAGTGATATATTTAGCAAAATATATAATTATTTACTAAAATATAAAATATAAAATTATTAAATTTTATTTAAAAAAAAGCAATATTAAAAAAGTTTTTATTATATTATATAAATTAAAAATAATTATAAAAACTTAACAAATATATTAAAGAAAATTTAGCGAAAAACTTTATATAACATTTAACATTATTAATATAATTACCGGTGCTATAAATGCTAAAAAAGCTTAAAAAAACAGCAAGCAATAATAAAAACTTTATATAAACTATAAAAATATAAACTTTAAAACAGCTAAATTTATAAAATTATTGCTTAAAATTAACAATATAAAAAATAAATTAATATAAATAAAATAATTTATAGCATTTAATTTATATAATATATATTACCAAATAAAAATAGCATTAAATAATAAATAAAAAACGGTATTTAAAACGCTAAAAAAAATTATTTTAATATTTAATAATGCTATTTAAATTTATTAACGTGCCAGTAATATTTTAAATATAAATTATAAATATAATACAAAAATTTATTAATATATTTTAATAATATATTTAAATAATATATTAATATATTTAAAAATATTTAAAAAATACCGAAAATATATAAAAAAAAATATTTAAAGCGTTATAAAACGCCAGGTTTAAAATAAACTTTAAAAAAGCAAATTTTATAAATAAAAAATTAATTTTTTTAAATTTACAATAATTTTAAAAAAAATATAAATTTAAAAATTTAAAATTTTAGCTGTAAAAAATTAGCTTATATTTAAATTAATAAATAATATAAAAGCATTTATAAAATTTTTAAATTATATTTAAAAATTTATTAAAAGTGTTAATAAATATATAAAATTTTTTAGAAACTTAATAAAAAAAATTTAATTTTTAAATAAAAAAACGAAAAATAAAAATTTTTTAATAAAATTAAATTTTTAATTATAAGCGATTTAATTTTAAAACTATTTAATTTTAACAAAAAATTTAAAATAAAGGTTAATATTTTTAAAGCGGCAATAAGCAAATAATTAAGTTAATAAAACATTAATAAAAAATTATACTCGGTAGTTTTTTTTTAAAAAATATTTTTAAAATTAGCAGCACAATATATATTATTAAACAAAAAATTTATAGCTATTATTTAAACATTTAAAAAATAAAAATATTATTTATATAAACTAAAAAAACTAGTAATAATATATTTTAATTATAAAAATTTTGCAACATTTATAACATTAAAAATATTAAACAAATAATAAATTAAATAAGCAAAATTTTTTTACAATTTAATTTTATTATCGTTTATTTTAAAAAAAAAATGTTAAAGCAAATATTTTAAACTAATAAAACAATTACTAAAAAAAAAAAAAAAATTAAATATTTTTTAAAAAAATGAAGCAAAAATTAATAATATTAGCTATAACACAAATAAACTATAGGTTATTTAAGCAAAAAATATCGGCAATTATTACGACTAAATATTATTACAACAATATTAATTAATTTAATACAAAAAAACTAAAATATAATAATGTTATAAATTTATTATATTATAAAAATAAAATATAAATATTACTAAAGTTAAAAAAAAAAGCTTATTAAGTTAGCTTATAAATATTTACTCGCAAAATATTAAAAAATGTTTAAAATTATTTAAAAAATTAAAAACTAAGCATTTTATTAAAAAAAAATAAAAAGTACGATTAAAAAAATATTAACTAAGTGTAATTTATATAAAAAAAGCAAAGCACCGCAATATAAACTATATAAATTATTGCAACCTAAAAAAATACTTAATAAAGCTTAAAAATTTATTACATTTAATTTTATTGTTAATTTGCTTAAGTTAAAAAAGCTAATAATAAAAATATCGTATAACTTAATATTAATTATTGTAAAAAAACTTATAAAATATAAATACTTTATACTATATTTAAAATTAAATATAGCAAAAAATTTAGCCTATATAATAATTTAATATATTTTTAATAAATATAAAATTTCAAAAAAAGTAATTATAAATAAAAAAACAACTATAGCTTTTAAGTTTTATTAATTATTAATAAAAATATTAAAAATTAAGCACCGCATATTTACGGTTTATTATTTACAAATAAATAAACAAACAAAACAATTAAATTAAATTTTAAAGTAATATTTTTATTGCTATTTTAACAAACAGCAAAACAACTAGGTTAAGCTATTACTAAAAACAAAATATATATATAATAATTTTAACAATAAGTTAATAAAAATATTATTATTTAAAGCAAATTATAAATTTAACCCAAAAAAATTTAAAATAGCAATTTAAAAAATTTTTGCACCTAACGTAAAAATATAAGCAAAAAAAATTATTAGTTTATAATAAAAATTATAAAATAAACTAATATTTTTATAAAACCGCATAAAAATATATTATAACAAGTATAAATTGTTAAAGCTAACTTTAAAAAAAAATATATATATATTTTTTAAAGCGCAATATTAAAATTAAACAACCAAGTAATAAATTTAACTTTAAACAAATTAAATTTTTCGAAATAAAAAAATTTATTTTAAAAACAAACTATTAATTTAAATTATTTAAAAAAGCTAAAATATAATCGATATTTTATATTTTTTTGTTAAAATTAGCACTTAAAAATACTAAACTTTAAATAAAACTAAAAGTTAAACTAAATAAAAATATACACAATATTAAAAAAATACTAAATTTATATTAAAACAAAAAAATGTATAAATATTTAATTAAATAAAAAAAATACTTATATAAAAAAACTATATAAAAACCTAAAAAAAACTTAAAAAATGCAATAAAAATAATTAATTAATTTTATTAACAGCATTTTAATTAATTAACGCTAAAAAAG
The DNA here is from genome assembly GCA_022578775.1 of Xylaria venustula. Lineage (NCBI taxonomy): Eukaryota > Fungi > Ascomycota > Sordariomycetes > Xylariales > Xylariaceae > Xylaria > Xylaria venustula. The sequence continues at coordinate 27,260 of MU389545.1, forward strand.
TAAAATCGATTACAAAAAAATTAAAAATATTTTAATTTATAAAAGCAACAGTTGTTATAGCAGCAAAAAAATAAATATATTTATTAAACAAACATTTTTGTTTAGTTTTTAACCGTTTAAAATTTTTTATCGCTTTAATATTTTTAATACTTTAATAAATTATTTTGATTTTACGTTTTTTAAAAAAACGTTTTTGCTTTTGCAAACGGGCAAAATAATTTGTTAAAATATAAAGCTGCTTTTTTGCTTTTTTTTTTAGCTTATTTTAGCCTGTTTTTTTCGGTAAACAATTTTTTATATTTATAAAATAAAAGCCAAAAAAATTGCAAAAACAATAAGCTTTAATATATAATTAATATTTTTTAAAACTTAGAGCTATATAATATAAAATTTGCTTTAAAGCATAACAAAAAAAAAAACATAATAAAGCTTATACGAGCAATTAAATTAGCGCGAGTTAAAGCGCTAAAACGCTAACGTAATTTTAATTTTTTAAAGTTAAATATAGTTAATATACACACGTAAAAAATATATATATATATATATATATATTTATAAAAATTATTAAAGGCAATAATTTTAAAAGTTAGAAAATAATGTTACAAGCTAATAAATAAATTAGCTAGTTAAAAAGCCAAAAATTAACCAAAAAAAAAGCGTAAGCTTAAAGCAGGGTTGTGATTTCGTCACTAATTTGTTACTCAGTGAGTAAAACTTAAGTTATTAATTACTCACTAAAAAAAAAAAGTAACTTATTTTACTTAGCTAACTTAAATAAGTAATTTATTTGAGTTAATTAACTTAAATAAGTTACTCACTTTACTTACATTAATAAGTTACCTTTTTTTAAGTTATTTAGTTAATCATTATATTAACTTATTAGTCACTACATTAACTTATTAATTATTATATATTTAAAAAAAAATATAAAATTTATTTTAATTTGTTAAAAATATAATAATTATAATATAATAAAATAAAATAATTATAAAATATTTAATATTAATATAAATTATAAATATTTTTAAATTGTTTAAATAATTATATAAATTTTAAAAAATTAATAATTAATAATAAATATTAA
>MU389546.1:0-27886 GCA_022578775.1 Xylaria venustula
AATAATAATAATAATATATAATAATTTAATTATTTATTAATATAAAAATAAAATAATTTTTTTTATTTATATATAATATATAATTAAATAAAAAACTAAAAATTATTTATAAAAAAAATTAAATTTAATATTTATTAAAAATTTAAAAATTAATTAAAAATTATTTTAAAATTTATTATATTATATTTTAAATTATTTATAAAAATTATATAAATAATAAAAAAAAACGCAGCTTTTTATTATTTAATTATATATTATTAAATATTTATAAATAATATTATTATAAATATTAATTTTTATAACAATATATATTTAAATATATATTATTTATTATAAATAAAAAACATATAAATATATATATATATATATTAATATATTTATTAAAATAATATTTAAAAAAGTGCAAATATATTAAACGCTATTATATATTTTTTAAATTATAATTTTTAAAATTAGCTTTGCAATTATTATAAATAATAAAACTAAAAAATATATTACACTTAAATAAACCTAAAAATAAAACAATATAATTTTATACGTTTTGCTATAAAAAAACATTTTATATATATATTATAAATTACAACTTAAATTAATAAAGCTTTATATTTTATTTGCAGTTAATTTTATATGCGCGCAAGTGGGCTTTACCCCACTTAAATGCAAGATTTTCTGTAGCACATTTTTAAATATTAGGGTTTACAACAGCTAAATGTTTTTAAAAAAGTTCACATTAGCATTAGGTGAGAAATGTACAACAATACCTTTTATTTTTACGTAAATCTTGGCTTTCATTGTAAAACCTGAGGTCTCGTATAGAATTAAATATTACCGTTGTTGTAATTACCCAACGACGGCGTTAAGTTGCGATACGGGTGCCTTGTATTTAACTGCACTTTAATGTTGGTGCAGAATATAGATCTGTGTCTGGGCCTTCTGGGGTCAATATAAGTTCTCGCCTTTCAGGACCCCAGAGCTAATCTCAGAGAACAATGTTTTCATAGATCCAGCGTAGGATTCTCTCATCCCGATCCTTTTTACTATAATCTCACCTTTCCCGTAATTGAACACTATTTTAAAGTATGAAAGAGGTTTCACTGTATTTGGGTTTGACCTGAGAAAAATTCTTAGATACTCTGAATAGGACTTTACCCCAACCGGTGCTTAGGTTAGCCGCTTAGGCTGCTCTTGGTACATTACGGTGGATGAGGTAATTATGTTATCAGATATTCCCGTATATGCGGGGCCGATCCCGAACCACGGGAGGACTACGGTAGCACTCGCTCGTTATAAAGTCGACTAGACAAGCGCCTTCCGAGGTAGATACCTGCCGGAGTGAGCGGGTTTTGCCCGGAGTTCTATCGGGGTTCATTCCGTCTTGGCTTCCGGGTTTTCTGCTCTACTCCTTTGACGGAAGACCGAAACCTCGGAGTTTTTTGTATGACGCAATCCGGATTGCCCAAGTTGCGCGACAGACAGCTTGCTATCTTCTCACAGAATCACATTTGAACATCAATAAACGTGTTTATAGAAATTATGAATAATGACTAACTCGTCATTGGATGATTGCTTTCGTTTTCGTCGTATACTCCCGTCATATGACCCTTTCACGAACCAACATAGAACACCACGAGGTTTATGTAGCTCGCTCAATTTCATGTACTCTTAAAAATCATACGGCAATAATTACGACAACATTCTTGAACTGTTCGTTGGCTTGAGACGGCGAATGCTCGAATCCTGCATTGTTGTAATTCTCGACTTCTATTTCTGCTGAAGCGAAGAAAAAACTGGTGATAAGCGATGAGCTTAGGGGGTTGGTGTCAACATGAACACGAAATAGTCAAAACACGAATACGGTTTATCAAATCTGTAAAGGCGCATGACTAAAGGAAATAGGAGTAAAGAGGGAAATATGAAGAGGAAATAGCAGAAATACGCGGCTACTTTGATTCAGGGTTTCTACTCTCCTTGTGGAAATGATACTGAGTCAGTATGACAGGATCAGAGTCTAGATGGAACTGGCTATCAAGAATCGAGACCAATTTTCACTTGCCGAACTCCACCAGCAAGGGAGCGCTACCACTTCTACACAACCCGGAAATAGTGTTTGCTGTTTCGTGTTATGGTCTGGAGATACCTAGTTAGCTCCGTACTCATTTGGGCAGAGATTTTTGATACCCGATGGTAGCTGAGAATCTTCGAGGAAGTCTCTTCAGTTCCAAAGCTCAATTCATTCCGTACCCTGTATAGTAGTGTTGTGTTTATGGCCAGTTCACTGGAAATCCTGTGGCATTAGGGGTTTCGGCGAATCTGGCACATCTCCAGTGCAATATGAAGGAGCCAAGGGCGGGAAGGATGCACACAGAATCGACACCGATTTCGCGTTATTGATGCAACACTACCCCAACATACTATGCCCGTGTACTTTTCATGGTCATGTGAGACCGGGTGTTCCGGATGTTTGGTCGCTTTCTGTATCAACAGCCCGCTAGATCTCGGTGCCGTCTCATGCATCCTATGGCTGAAATCACCAAATAACATGTGGTATTGAGGCCGGCTAGAGTTGAGCTCGGGCTACCAAGCCATCACGATGAATTTTGCCCATTGTCTTGATTCCTCCGGTAAAGCAGCATCTAGCAATCAACTCATCAGTCGCAAGATTGGACAAGAAAACGAAACATAGAGATGGAATTGGAACCCAGTGAACTGTTGCCGAGGTTCGATGTACTCTCTGACTCAGTGGGCAAAATTTTCTAAGTGAGTAAAAGTCCGACCTGAGAGTGGAGAAAACCTTGCTGGAAGCGCTGGAGTCGTAAATCGAAAAGACCGAAACTATGGCATATTACTTAAATATTACTCGACAGATTGAAAAATTCTATAAGAGCGATAGTGACCTTACCAGATTAGGCCAATTGTGAAGATATTTTGAAAAGGAGTGCGGGTGGTACCGAAATCATGACGGCGATGACAAACTATTACACAACGATTGCTCGATTTGATCGAGCAATGCTTTTCGATAAGAAGCGGATTTGTAGATAGCTTTGATTAACCATGGCCTAGGGCGACTCTAAGGCCGCAGCCCGGACCGCTCCACTGGGGTTCACGGTGTTTGTTTTAGGACACTAGAAAGATGTTTTCATAGCCCACGGAATAGACATGGATGTTCCACATTCGATCGGGTGACTGGCAGTGGCATGGAGCTCGTTATCGCTTCTGCTGTGAAGGGTGAAACTTCAGCCATGAAGCCTCTTCGCCGATAGGCAGAGGCTTATATAACCTACTTGCTACATACGTGTGCAGAGGTAAATGTAACCAACTCTTTGTCTGCTGGCCTGCTCATAGGAAAGGTAGGTAGGCAATCTGGTGGGGTCGCTTATCTACACTCCCTAGCGAGAATATATACATATGTAGGTAGTGTCGGTGAGTCCCGATCGCTACTTTATACCACTGTCCACATTCGGCCCCAATAGTAGGTTTATTCTGAGGTAACCTACTACCTCCCTGATCCAGATTTTATCGTATGCAAGTACTACGCAAGTAATCTGTACATGCTGCGATAAGCTACCAATGTCGAGATAATACATCCGCTTCTGGACGATGATAGATAAAAGGACCCATCCAGCATAGTGTGGCTGTCAGCGGGCGAGTGAAACGGCCAATGAAGGGTCAAGGATAAACCCTCGTTGAAAATCCAGGGTCTTCCCTAACCTCGCGCTAAATACTGCCGATGCGATGATAGGCAAGCAAGGCAAGGTAGGATACAGCAGGTATTATGTATTACCGTACAGACATAGTACTGTTCTGTTCTGTAGTGCTACGTACAACAGTGGCTACTAGTATTACGGACTCTAGATTCCCGTAAACCTCAGCTTGAACTCGAAGTTGTTCCGATGTCATAGAGTGTGAGGCGTCTCGATCCCTTATCTTGTGTTCCGTCTCATTTTCGACTGCGCCTAGTAACAAATCAGTTCTAGCCCCCTCCGATCGACCCTCCGACCCTCTGTACCGGTAAACCGTAACGCTGCTCTCCCTGCCGCGACTCGTTGGCTACTCCATCATTGCTCGGCTTTCTCTTTATCTTGTCTCCATCTCCAAGTCCAGCCCTTACCCACCTGGTGAATCTCGTCCAACCCTTGCTCGTTTGCCCCTTGCCCCTTGCCCCTTTGCCTTTTCATCGGCTACCCATCCATCCCCACACATTCAACCCGTAGCCGTGATGAGTTGTAGTGTAGTCTAAGTCATCTTGTACGTGGCCCAGCACCGGCACTCATCATGGCTGCGTCAGATAAGCCCGAGCCTTTAAGTTCCCTCCCTTCCCCGGACTGGGCTTCTTTGTCCCCTCCATGCTTATCCTCTCTGGCTATCACTTTTGTGGTCTCTCGTGAGATCCTCTCCTTATTCTCTGTGTGACTGCTGCTTTGTCCTTATCTTTCACTAGACCACACTGATATCTTTATCTTACTCTCATTGTTGGGCGTCCTATCATCCTTCACGTGAGCTGTCTCCTTGCAGCTATCCTTATCGGAGCCCTATCTTCTTTTCTCGCCTACTGGTTTGGATCGTCTTTCGCGAGACTTCTGTGTTCGGATCGAGTATCGCGTTGTTTGTAAATGTCCGTCCCGGCCATGTCTAGCCCAGAACCACTCACCGTCCTCGTCTCGACGAGGGCGGTACTGACACTGCCAGATGATAGCCTGCTGCTCACGCCGGCTTCTATTTCCATTTCGCCTGCTTCAGGGAAGATAGTAGCTATCGTGGCTACTGTTCTACCAAAGACTTCGTTCCCTTCCAATACCACATATCTTAACTATGGATCGAAACTCTTGATTCCTGGCTTGGTAGATGCTCATGTCCACCTTAACGAGCCCGGTCGTACAGAATGGGAGGGATTCAACACTGGCACGCGAGCAGCGGCATCGGGGGGTGTGACTACCGTAATTGACATGCCATTGAATGCCATCCCGCCCACTACTACCCTGGCAGGTTTCAAAGAGAAGTTGGCGGCGAGTCGGGATCAATGTTGGGTTGATGTGGGCTTCTATGGAGGCGTCATTCCTGGAAACTCAGATGAGCTACTACCATTAGTGGAGGCTGGTGTTCGTGGCTTTAAAGGCTTCTTGATTGAGTCTGGTGTAAGTGATGCTGTAATGTTGTCGCTCCTGTATATGCTAATCAACCATCCTCGTAGGTCGACGAGTTCCCTGCCATTTCGTCGGCTGATATTGAATTGGCCATGAAAACCTTGAATGGCACACCAACAACCCTCATGTTTCATGCCGAGATGATTCCGCCAATCACCGATTCGGTTGGTGACGCTGTACAAAGCTCACAACCACCATTAGCACCAAAGGGTACTCTAAAAGAATACCAGACATTCCTCGAGTCTCGCCCACCCTCCTTTGAGACATACGCAATAGAGGAGATTATCTCTCTCGCCCATCTTGCCACCAACCTTCACCTCCATATTGTGCACCTGTCGGCAACCCAGGCCATACCGATTCTCAAAGAGGCACGGAGTAGAGGTGTCAACATCACTGCAGAGACCTGCTTCCACTATCTTGGATTGGCTGCCGAAGGAGTTGAGGATGGTGATTGCCGATACAAGTGCTGCCCTCCAATTCGGGAACAGTTGAACCAAGATGGGCTGTGGGATGAACTTCAGGCGGAGGATTCATGCATCAAGACAGTCGTATCCGACCATTCGCCTTGCACCCCTGAGCTCAAGCTTCTGCCGCCGCATTTACAAAGGCTGAGCACCCGTCCCGGAATGCGTCATTCCGACTCTGGTATCGACATGCGCGCAGACTTGGATACTGCCCTAAAGCTTCCTACAGTTGTGGGGGAAGGCGACTTTTTCGCCGCCTGGGGTGGTATATCGTCTGTCGGCCTAGGCTTACCCATCCTTTATTCATCGGCCAAGAAGCGCGCCGCGGCTGGCTATAAGTCGACGCCCAGCATCGTCGATATCGTACGACTATGCTCGCAGGCGACTGCCAGACAGGTTGGGCTGTCGCACCGAAAGGGCGCCCTTAAGGTTGGCATGGATGCTGATATTTGCGTCTTTGATGATACCGAAGAATGGATTTTGCAATCAGGCGGTATGCACTGGAAGAACCGTTGCTCGCCGTGGGAGGGCCATCACTTCACGGGACGAGTAAAGGAGACCTGGTTGAGAGGTCAGAAGGTGTTCCAGCATGGTGGCTCAAATGCCGGCTTTATTGGCATGATGCCTGTCGGCGAGGCGATTATCGAGAAACGGATTGCCTAAACAACCAAACGCGCTGGTGCTCTTTATCAAAAGTAAAAAATCTAAGAGGGAAAAGAGAGGTCTTCGGGTTTACAATAGCCAGCGTCGAGAAGTGTCGTTGTGACAAGGAGTGGAGTGGGTAGAGGGCGGGGAGGGTTTGGGGAAGGGATGAGGAGAAAAGCCAGGCTCCGCCGAAATGATGTGATACCAAGCGCATTGAGCGTGCATTTTATGGCGTAATGATTACGAGAAAAATGTTTTATTATAGACTCTTATTTGATTCTCCCCAGCTACGAGCCGTAGATATATCTGGTCCAACTTAGTAATTGATTATCGTCGCGATTAAATTTACAGTTAGTTTGAGCTCCGCCAGCACTTTCGCTATTGGCCCCTTGCCATGGGTATAGTACTGGACTAACCAGAATATCGAATCGAGCTATACATAAGACAACAATCCTGAAAAGTTATGATCTTGTTTCCACCAATATAAGTATGCCCAATGAACGCGGGTAATTAATGATAGCTTGTAATAGGCTTTACTAAATCAATAGGAGATAACGTGCAACTGGAGAGAGAACTTCTGGCCCCTGAATAACTAACATTGAGGTGCTGTCTCGGGATGATGCAGAGAGCTCGTGCAGCTCGTGCAGTAGGAATAAATCGCAAATCACCGCCTTGGTTTAATTGCGCAATTATCATTTACGCGGCTCAGAAAGCATACTGATGGGGTACCAGCAAAGGTGTTCTACTCCGATATGTTCTCATCGTGTCAGCTTGTCAATTTATCGCTTTTCAAAGTTATTGCCAAGACGCCATGTATCTCCACGTCCGTTTTAGGAAATACTCCATCTATCACATAACATTGTTGGAGTTTGAGAATTCGGTGTCCGTACAGTTGGAGTGTATTAGTTAGAAGCGAGGATGAGCCCCTTTATAATGGCCGCGATCATAGTTCCGCGAAACGTAAACGCTCACCATGCACAAGACTTGCACAACATATTTTCCCTCACAGCTTTTTTGTCATAGTATCGCTCTCCTTAGCTGGTCTTAGGTCCTATTTGTAGCATACACACTAGCGCTGTACTGGAAGTAAAGAATCGAACCAAACTCGCTAAGTACTTATAGGTACTTACAAAGCTCAGATAGTCCATGCGGCCGGGCACTGAGGCGCAGTAAGAGCCCCTTGCAGGTCTTGGCGAGGCGTCGCTGAGCTTGGCTTCGACTCTCAAGAATACTTTCGGGCTGGTTCTTTCCTATAACAATGAGCTGGCGACTTAAAACATTGCTTGATTCTGTCGTCGTCGTTTTTCCTTCTTTTTTTTTTTCTTGAATATCGAAATAGTACTCAAAGCCGGCACTTCTCCCTGAACTGCTCGCCACGACATACACCAGCCCCAAATTCCTCAACAACGCCGAGTACGATCCCAAAAAGGTTCATTTTCTACAAAACCGGGACGGCTAGGAGGCTCCTGCGCCGCTATGCGCGAACGTCCTAACAAGTTTGATGTTTTAATAGAAAGCAACTTGCGTTCAAGGAAGCTTAGTGCACAAAAAGCATCCGCTTTTGCTTCCGCTACAGCTCCACACTAACAATATATTTCTAATCATTCCAAGTCAAGTCGTAAACTGTTGGTGATACGTGCATGTGCAAATCCTTAGGTAACGGAGCCACGGCAAGTGTAGATCAATGTTGGGATTTTCCGAAATGTTAAGACAATGCTCTTGCCCGCCAGTCAAATTCACTGCATCTTTGTCGTATCCTCGATGCTCACCCTTTCTCTTCCTTCAGCTCACAGCTCCCAGCTTCAGGCACTGCTCCTTTAAAGATGGCTCCTCAAATAGTTTTCGGAACTGCCGGGTTCGGCATGGATAAGACAGCATTCCAAGATGCCCAATCCGTGAAAACTCTCCTTTCTACACTGAAGGACCTTGGTATCTCACGTATCGATACTGGAGCTCGCTATCCGCCATTAAACCCTGGAAGATCCGAAGAGCTTCTTGGTGAAGCAAGAGACATTAGTCGGGACTTCACGATTGATACCAAGGTGTTCACAGACACAAAGACCGACGGCAGCGGGGATCTGACTCCTGAAGCTATTTCTAAGTCCGCCAACAGCAGCCTACAACGCCTACAGCGCCCAGAAGGAGTAAGTTTTTTCAGAATCTAAGGACTTTACTTCTTGGCAATTACTCACTTCTATCATGAATTAGGTGAATGTTCTTTACGTCCATCGGGCGGACCCTACTACGCCACTCAGAGACCAAATTCAGGGGTTCACTGAGCAGATTTCCAAGGGAATATGTAAAACTGTAAGCTATCAATCATCTTGTTTTGCTCTATCCGACTGACCACTGGAATACCTGTAGTGGGGAGTCTCCAATGTTCAACCTTCAGTTCTTGAAGAGATCTTACATCTATGTGAAGAGAACGGATGGCCGAAACCTAGTTGGTATCAGGGAACCTATAACGTCATCTCGCGTGGTATGGAGACGAAGCTGTGGCCCATACTTGAGAAACACAATATAAAATTTGTGGCTTTCTGGTTTGTTAATACGTCTATGCTCACTAGAGTAGTCTACTAATATTGTTGGGTAGGGCTTTGGCAAGCGGCTTTTTGACTGGGAATCTTGTCAACGGCCGCCATGCTGGCACTCGCTTGGGTGATGACAACCCACTTGGGAAACCATTTCAGAAGATGTATGGAAGTGCAGATGTCATGGAAGCCACCAAACGTTTCGACATTGAAACTAGAGCTCAAGGATTGTCGCCGTTGGAGGTGGCAGTTCGTTGGATATTCCACCATTCAAAGTTGACCGATGATGACGCCGTTCTTCTTGGAGCAAGCAAAGTTGAGCAGTTGGTCGAGAATGTGGCATTTATTCGTAAGGGGCCTTTGCCAGAAGCGGCCGTGTTGCTAGCCAACGACCTTTGGGAGGCAGTGAAGAGCACGAGAAGTGAGATCATTTGAACGGGACCAAGCACCCTAATTATATTATATGCATTAACAACCGGAACTTACCTTATTTTTTAAAACCTCTTTGTGACTTAGCATAGAGCTCTCTAGAAAATTCTGTTTCGGTAGCAGTGTTACGTTATAACAAGGGCTGGATATCAGGGCTTGGAATGGCTTCTTTTCAACATACAATAATCTGTTAGGGTGCGCCTAAGACCTTGACCATTCGGATTTCCTTCCGTTCATTTAGGCTTGGCTAGAAGCTATATACAACTCAGCCTTACGTAAACCTCTGTCCACACTGCTTATGTCTCACTTAAGCGAGGGCTGAATAGCCTCACGTAGGACATCGGGAATACTATCAGGTTCAAACGGGTAGACGCGTCTCTACGCGCGTAACGCGTATCAGAAGGTCTAAGACCAACAGCCTCGTATTAGCTACGTGTGACACCTAGTTAAGCGCTGTAACTCTGTGAGATGTACTTAATCAGTTCAACAATGTAACCTGCGTTGAGGCGAATTAGTCCGTCACCATTTGCTAAATTTTCGGACGCCCCTAGGATTCTTGAGGGTATATATACAGCTTGTCGGTTTTGTAATTTCCGAAGTCCCGCCAATATGTCTGAGGTTACGCAAGATATTGATACTATCACCCAGAGTCCGAGACTCGCGTCCAACGTACCTCCGTAATATTTGTGTGCGACCTGTGTATAACAATCTTACCGAAAAAGGCTTAATTTTAGTCGGCGATACCAGTTTGTTGACACACATGCCCCGCCAACTGGCAACTAATACCACTGACAATAACTCTGCATCTTTTTTTTTTAGCTGTATCTGTCCTCAATGTACACCTCATTCACTCCGATCCGCGAACTTGAGATATGTTCACCGCATACTCAATTTTTCCTCATTCCAGTTCATTACATCCCCAGATACTTGATCGTCAAAGAGACGAATTATGATTGCTGATGACTCAAAGTATTTTTCTTTGAGTGGCGACATTCCTATTGGTGGACCAAGCACATGGCACATCATTGACTGGGACCAGAGACGGGTGGTTTCGGTAACTATGGATGGGGAGCAAGAGTCGGAGGATATCGCCATCAAACACCTCAGTCGCCATAGCAGCCACCTGCCCTCCAATGTTTACCGAATACATGTATCAGATAGTGGTGAGATCATTTCAGCGTATACCGATCCGGAGAACGACCAGACTTGCTGTGTTCACTATCCGTTTCTTTCCAAAATCTCAGCTCCGCAAGAGATTCCAACCGTGAGGCGGAACGAACTCGAGGAGCTAGAGAGGCTTGGTCCTGATGTAGACCTTGTTTCTTACCCGCCATGCTCAGGAACCTCTGCCACAAAGGTTAGATCTAACTGCGAACCTTGAAACTCTCTCAGCTGACCCATGTGCAGGCAGTGTTCAAGTACCATTTCATGTGGCAGTATGCACACATGTCTTGGAAAGAGATGAATCTATGGATGCGTCTGCCCCGCCACCCAAATATTGCTCCGTTCGATAAAATTGTCCTTGATGAACTGGAGGGTCGGGTAGTTGGTTTCACCAGCGTCTACGTTCCCGGAGGCAACTTGGAGGAGAACAAATCACGGATTTTTAAATTAAAGTGGCTAAAGCAACTCATAGAGGTTGTGGACCTTTTAAATCTCCGCTACGGTATTGCGCATCAAGATATCGCCCCTCGAAAGCTCCTGGTTGATGAATCGACAGACGTGATCAAACTTTTTGATTTTAACTTTGCAGCCCGCATTGGCCGCTGTTCATCGGAGGAGGGTGAGAGCCAGCGTGCACCGCAGGTCAAGTAATTACTTACCTGACCTGGCGTTAACTAGCTCAACCAAAACAAGGTAAGGGTTTTAAAATTAACTGTAGGTCAGGTAGATATTCAGATTACTTGAAGGTTAACTTCCTATTTTTTTAAATTATTTACAGGGTATTTTTGATGAGAAAGGTGAAGGTTGCCTACTAGTGGAAGTTATCCAACCTACTAGACCCCTCTATACAAGGCCCCCCTTCCATTTTTGGACCCTATCCCACTCCACCTGTAATCTCAACAACTTTACTAGCCTTTCAACGCCTCAACCCGAACTATCAACAACACCACGCGTATTATCGTCAATAACGATCTATTAATATTTTTGGAATCAGTTAAGTCAGACCTTTCGATTGACACCAGTTTTAGCTTAGCACTGATTTTTTTGACCAGGCGCAGCGACCGCGGAAGCCTCCCGGCTCTCAGGGCTAGTTGGCTTCTTTTGCTTACGCGGTTAAATGGCCAGCTACTGGCTTTCGCAAGCCAACCAACAGAAGCTTCGCGAGCCGACCCACGCACGCGTTTTGCGATTTTGGCTATATATACAGGTTCTTCGCCTTCAGTATCTCTTCAGCTATTCAACCATCCATTTCCAACTGATTTGGTTAACTACCTGTTTTTTAGGCTTCAATCTGCGCCTCCACCCCACAACCATCCACGCCGCTAGGTTTCTACTAGGTAGCCCAGGCCTAGCCCAGCCACTCTAGCCACGCCTAGGTGGCTGGTGCCTCGCTAGTTGAGTATTTAATCAGCGCGCTGGCCTAGATGTCCAATTTCCCCTTGGTTACTTTATAATTAATATGGTATTTCTAGTACTTACAGACAGACATGCCTAGGCGCCGTTTGTGACAGGCCGAATCAGACGAAATACCGGCTATTTAGCTATTCTAAGTTAACTACAGTTAACTAAGCCAGTTTAAACAACGAAAACAGCCAGTTCAGTCAAACAAGCCGAAAATGGGTTCAGGTCAAGCAAAACAAGGTAAAAAGCATTACTTTACCTTGTTTTGCCTGTGGTGTACGCTGGTGAGAGCTATGTCAAGGACAGAAATGACGTCAAGGGCGTCATATTCACCATGTACGAGCTCGTCACACAAGACTACAGTCTCCGCGATGTGCCTCACGAGGAACAGAACCTTGAAGACCTTACCATAGAGTGGATAAAAGCCCCAGGGGTAAACTTAGACCATCCAGTTGCATCATATCAAGCCGTGTTGCAAGATTGGCAGGTACGGAGACCGGGCAACCTCCGTGATGCCCATGCGGGCGACGTCCCAGAACCTATTGAATGGCCCTCGAGGCCTCAGCCACCTCAGAAGACCATAACATTGAAAGATGAGAACGGGAAGCCATTATATCTAACTGTGGACAATTGGGATGAGCGACGTCAGGATGTGCGACGTAGGGGAGGCATGGTTTTAAACTGGGAACGACCGCCTGAGGAATTCTTAGGCAACGGAACTCGGATGCTCTCTAGTGGCGAAGTACTCAAATGTTAAAGTGAGACCGATGCTTGCTAATGAATGCATTTTGGGCTTGGCAGGAATGTTGCTTTTTGGGTGCTTGAAGGGATCTAGCCCCAGAAGGCTTGACGATAAAGTACCTATGAGCAGAGCTGCGACGGAGGAAAAACGAGGCCGTTAACCCCGTGAGCGTTATGGCATGTCACAGAAGTTAAACTCGTCTAATCTCAAGGGGACTGTTTGGAATCCAATAAGTACTAGCCAGCACTAGGATGCTATTTCTGCATCGATGAATAAAAGGACGATGAGATAGACTTGCTTTTATCTGAAAATGCACGTCTATTCATCGCCCGAAAATTCCGTTACGTTGCCAACAGATGAACGATACTTAGATTAAACTAACAGTCCTCACGCGTTCATCCTCAAATGATGGTGACCAATTCTTCTTTTTTGGCGCCCTTCCAGAAAATCGGCTCATCCCAGAAGTGACACAATCCCACCCGACGAAAAACATTTTCTTTCCTCTCCGCCTCTAGGTCGGCTTGCCTTGCGGGGGTGAGGCACAGGCAGACTAGAGATTTCGGTCTGCCCCCGAAAAAAGCAGGATATCCAACGCCGCTGGGAGGCGGGCCTGCGCCGACACGGGCAATGACTAGAAAAGAGATGTCATCCCCAGCACCTTCCCAACCACCAGCCTGCTCTGCCTGAGGCGACGACACCCTGAGATCCCGGAAGCCTTCGACGACCGTCAGCTGCTCTTGCAGCTCTTTCGCCGATTTGTTCACCCAAGCCCTGCTGCGTCCAAATGTATAGGTCATTAGAGGATTGAGTAACTGATTCTCGTAGCGCCAGAATTTGAAGTCTTCTGGGAACTTCCTCAACGTGCTTCTTAGCGTGATGCTGCCTGTTGCGTGGTTCTGTGAGTAGCCGGAGACCTGAACATCCATGGTCGCGACTGACGGCTCCCATCTGATGCGCGACAAGTCTACCGGGTAGTGAACTTTGCCGTCGACGGAAGCCCATGTCCAAGATGGATAGTTCTGGCTTCTCAAACGCCCGCCGGGCTTAGTGGCGGCCCAGAGGAGACTCGGGAGGAAATGTGACTTCTTCCAGACCCCTACGATCGACTCGTCTTCAAGTGTTTTGGCTATCATCTGGCTGAGTCCCAAGAAACCCGGTACCTTGTCTGTGGATTTGGCTAAAGTCCGAGAACTGTATTGGGATACAAGCTTTTGCCATTCTAGATAGGTGATCTTCTTTAGGTTAGGCTCGTCGTTTGTCTGAGTGTTTTCATCCTCAACATCCTCCTCGTCTTTGACTCCACCTTCATTTTCAGGTGACTGGTTTTCTTCATCAAACATTGAATTCAAGCGAGAGACTGCCTCCTCGGCAAGCTCCTCGGATGGGGACTCAGATCCTTCATCGGAATCGTTGCTATCATCGCGCTCATCACCCTGTTCTTCGCCCATCCACGGGTGATAAGAAAGATCATTTGTCTTAGCACGCCCCTGAATGACACGCTTGCGACGCCGCACATCCATGAAATCCGTGCAGCTGCTATTATATGGATGCGTACGACCCTCTGGATCCGATTCCGAGCCATGACAGCTCAGGCACTCCCAATACAGGATGCCTGGACCCCAATGAAGAATTCTAGTGCTCAAGACCTGTTCTTGTAGTGTCCAGGCTTGATTATTCACCGGACCGGGGCTAAATAGCTGTTTTTCTCCGTGGACTGGGAGGACGTAGTAGTTGGTTTGATGCGTGTGTCGCTCCTTTTGGTACATTTTCGGAACACGAAGGGAAATCTGAACAGGGCTGGTGACCCGGTTCTGACGCGGCCGGTACAAGCCGCCCTGAAAGTCTTCCGAGTCATGAGCGGATAAGGTCACAGTAGCATTGGCATAAATAGCCCCTGTATGCTGTGTTTCCCTCTCCCAGTCGTCCGCATCATCTTGGATGATGCATAAAACATCAACCCAAAGATAACGGAACCCCAGTTGCCTCGTGGCTAGTATGGCATCATGCAGAGTTGGCGGCAATGAACTGAGTTTAATTGCCTCCATATGATTCTGGAGCGACTCCTTTGTCGTAACAATATCGTTACTGGGACTCCGACAATACGATAAGGCAAGGTACGCGGCGCATTCGCCATTACCGATATAGAGACAGGGTTCGATCGATCCATCACCGACATCTATCACCCGTGTCGGCAGTACAGAATTTGCGTTATCTTCCTTCCCACACGAGAGGTGATGGTGCTGACAATTATCAAGCCAAGCGCGAGCAGTCTTGAATGCTCGAGGAGACGCTGTTTCGAGAGTAGCATTGTCTGGAAACAGTTGTTGGTCTATTAGGAAACTATCTGTCGAAAGAATTAAATGTTAATGATGTCTCACATAGAATTTCTATATGAAAAAGGGGAGAAAGCATACCCGATAGAGCATAGACTTCCAAGGCTTCACGTTGGCTCTCGCAATGCACTGTGATGCTAATACTGAAGATCGAGAATTTACTTGTGAGAAATACTGCACTTGAATTCGCTACCTCTTGCAATGGCTTGTCTGGGTGAGCCCATCGCCCACAGTGATGAACTAAAGCGTCCTCAAAGATGGCGCAAAGACAACATCCTTCCTGCGCGGATCGGATTAGTGAATCACGATCTGGATGAAGCTTGAATGGAGCAGACATAGGTGGTGACATTCGACGTATGAATAAAACACACTGATCACACTTCGGGGCTCCCGGAATGTTCTCCGGGTTGGGCTTCTCTGCTATTGATGATAGGAGAGAGAAAAACGTGCCGAAGACCCCCGAGCAGTCCGGCTCAGGGGAGGAAGAGTATTCCGCTAAGGAGGCGAGGAAATCCGGATGACGTATGATATCGAGATACGCCGCTCGAAAAGTCGAAGGGGGAAAGATACTTCTGTCTTCTAATAACGCCTGTGCCATCTCTCGCCCAGTTTCAGTAAAGGTATTCTCAGGCACATCAAAATCTGAGAATCGAGCACCATGCCTATAGAGCAAGTTCGTAATCAACTCATTTCTCTCTAACAAGGCGAGGTCTAGGAATGTCCACCCATCTGGAGATAGCTTGGTAATATCTGCTCCGCCTGCCACGAGGAGCTCTGCCGCCTCGCTATTCCAAGTTCTGATCGCTTCGTGCAGAGGTAAGATTCCAGAAATACCTGAGCGATGCATGTCGAAGTCATCGAATGATCGCGCTTCAGTCCTTGCATTGAGATCCGCGCCATTTTCGATGAGGAACTTGATAGCTTCAGTATCGGACCCGAAAATGGCTTCGTGCAATGGGGTCCTCCCGAGTGCATTGAGATGGTCAATCTGAGCTCCATGTTTTAGTAAGATAGCCGCTGTATCCAGCTGATGCAGCTGCACACTCATGTGAATTGGCGTGTTATAGTTGGCCCAGCTTTTCTCCGGATTGTAGGAACGACCCCCCCCCCCTCTTTGGCGTCGACCTTCCACTTCAGCTTGGTCCCATTGGATATTGGGATTCAAGCCCGCTTCAAGGGATTTCTCCACCTCTTCTGGCTTGTGTGCGAACCTGCCATTGAAAAGAGAAACATCGAGACCCTTCGGCTCTGACTGTTGTTTGGCCTTGTTTGGTGACATTCGTGCGACTCAATGGTTCTCGTAAAAAAGTTGGTGATGGCATGGCGTTTATCCACTTGGCAGGGATGGGCATAGAGCATACTTATATATGTGTATATAGGACGTCAGGCAGAGAGCTAGGCGGAATCGAGGCGTAGCAGATCCTAGTGCATGGAGGCCATCGCGCAGTGGAATGGGCTGATCGAACACAGCCAAGTTATTTGGAGTTTTGCCTAGAGTTGGGGTCAACCTTATGGTCACCGTCCTGGCTATAGCAGACAGATTGCAAGAGATATTCCAAAGAGGTCCATTTGGGAATGCTTTCTGGACAGGTATGGTACGAGGAGAAAGGGGATTATTGCGTGTACTGGTTGACATATGACCTTAAACTGCTACGATTCTGCCGACCATGTCACTCAAGCTTGGTACCTCTACTTTCCTAATGATCTAGTTAGCAGCGCGTTTGAAAGAAATGTGCGGGCGATGATGAATATGAGATGCTACTACACGGGTCCTAAGCTACTCAGAATACTGTGTGAGTGGTACCGAAGGATGATGTGACACTGGACTGTCCAGTGACTGAACAAAGTGCAATTACTTAGGCGAGGAATCCTATTTGATCCAAATCTGGCGCCCAGCCAGTTCCCTCACCTGATATGCTAATAGAATTTGAACCCCCAGTAATAAATCCCGACAGCTCTACACCGTAACCTTTGTAGACGTCCGAAGCCCAATCGTAACCGCTTATGGGAAAGCTGACTGTCTGCGCTGGTCCTCCATTCACTCTGATCGATGCCAGACGTTCGTTATTACTAGAGCCAAGGTATCCAATTTCACAGTTGATGTAATCGAATTTTACAGTCTGGGTTGCCTGCGAAGTATATATATTCGATAGGACCACGCTGCCATTCGAAGTTCCACCAAGATTACCGACTTTATGAGATGTTGCGCAACTGGAACACGATTGAATGTTGGCACCAGATGCCAATGTACCACTAGATACGGAGACATAGTTGTACGTTGATCCTGGCCCGGACACACGCTGAACATTGGAAAGGCGAAGTGCGATAGAGCCATGCCCATTGACTTCCTTGGAGTAGCTGTTGGTATTATCGACAGTCTCGCTGGTCCACAGATCTTTAATATCGGCGGACTGTATTCCTAGTTCGGAAAGCTGCAGAGTCAAAGTCCGCTGTGTGTCGCTGAGGTCTACCACCAGGACAGCAATGTCGCCATTCGCGAGGTTCCCGGACCACAGGTCTCGGTCCGCAGTCCAACGCTGAACAAGCTCGATCGGCTCAACGGCCGAGTCTTGATTAATAGCAATGAGTTCTTGATTTTGGAGAACTGCGACAAGTTCATCTGATAGAGCAGAGACATCTGTCGATATCATGAGGGCAGATTTTAACATGGCCCAGAACGCGAAATGAGAAGCTTGCTCATCGAAAGTCATACCGCTGTTGCCAACCTCGAGTAGATCACCATCAGCGATATTGCCGGGACCAATAATACCCGATTTGGCTATGTGAACGGCTTGGTTATAGATGCGATATACATTCGCCCACCCAGAGGCAATGTCATCTGATAGTCGAAATGATGTCGAGACACTGCTTGTCCATTGAGAGGGCCCCTCTAGGCCGCTGGACGTGGAATAAGGAACCCCCCATTGACAAATCAACATTCCCTTGATGCCTACTTGCTGAAGCGCCTCCCACATGGGTGTGTAGCGCGTTACGAAATCAGTCCTCGCGTCTTTGGGGGCATTCTGGGATGATAGGGGTCCATCAGCATAGCAGTTGTCATCTATAACTCCGGTTAGCTAGCCCAACCCGAGTAAAGCAAAAAGAAGACTAATACATTTAATGTATTCAGCATTCAGGCTCTTAAATAAGTTGGCATCTGCAGTTTCACTGCCAAGCGACCCCAAAACAGGACTCGGAGCCTCGGTATCGCACATTCGAGTTCCAGCATCTGAATACATAGCCCACTTCATCCCTTTGGACCTTGCAAGGTTGCTGAGAGGCAATAATCCGTTCGGAAAGCGATCCGAATCAATCTTCAGCGCCCCGGTCGTGGCATTTCGTTGTCCATCTCTTGAAGCCCAGCCACAATCGACCTGGAAGAACTTGTAGCCAGCGTCAACGAATCCTCGTTCCTCCAATGCATTGATAGCTTCAGTGATCAAAGTCTCGTTGGGGCTGCATGCCATTTGATTGTAAGAATTCCAACCCATCACTGGCGTTGATTGGAACTGCTGTGTCATTGCCATACCGGCCCTGCCCGCGAGTGCAATGAAAGCATAATTCGAGTTTCGCATATTGTGATCGGGACGAGCTGTGACAGTCTCAGACGATTTTTGCTGGCTTTCCTAAATCGGGCTTCGCTTGCTTATATTTTAGGAATACTCTTCGGTCACGACTCTTGTCGCCGTAGACTGGTAAGGGTACAAATTATAAGATGCTTCTTCTACCACATCTATAAGCATTCGGTAGTAGGTTATGGAGTTCATGCCAAGAACACCTGGTCCCCCATGGGGAAGGGTAAGTAGGTACTGTCGCAGAAGGTCAATTCGATCAGGGCAGCGATTGGAGCTTTTCTCATCCACTGCCGAGGCGCGACTCCGTCGTTTCCCCCTTCCCCGCGCCTCGACCTGTTCAGTGTGATTTTCTGCTTCGGAAAGTTGTTGTGCCGACATGTCTCTTTCGACCCATTCGGGCTGACTTAGGAAGCTAGGAAGAACCTCCATGCTTGTCAGTGGTGGAAGCGCACGTCTCAAATCGTGTGGTCCCCTGCTCCACGCAATTGGCCTACCCAAAATGGACGCAAAGTAGTGGTGATTGGCGCGCCTGTAATAGGGGTATATTATGTGCTAGTTAGTTTAACAATAGGTAGCTGTCGTATGAGACAGGCTTTGAGAGACGCATGCTCAAATCCATTCTACTCTTTACGCATAAAGAGCTCCCCTCATACAAAGTAGATGAAAGAATGAGTTTCAAAAGTTTATATACTCACGTTCCAATTCACATGAGTATTTTCAAACGTTCGAAGAAGAGTAGATTCCTTGTCAAATCAATCAAAATGATATAATAACAAACCGTAATCCATTCCATATTACAACATAGGTGAGTCTACTGAGTTGACTAACATAGCGCACCTAGTCAACTGCAATTAAAATCCTAATACCTAGATTATGTCATATTTCGAACGTATTGAATATTTTCCCTCGATGATCCGGTAGGTAATGCTATGCTACCCACCCACATACCTACCAGGCGAGCCAGGTAAACACATGGGCAGTTTGCGCCAGCAAGGATTATCAGCTAGTCCAGAGCCTAGGCCTCGGGGTCTTCGCAGTTGACGTCAACGGAAGGCCATGAACCCCGCTGTTTGCCGTGGGGACCTGGAGGAGTCGCGGAGCAGCACCTAGTAACAGGGTAAGCTAGTAATAAGGCGGGTTACTTCGCCGAAATAATGTTATCATAACTGCGTTGAAGTTTTTCTTCTCACGCTGTCTATGGAGTTTCGCGTCGGAGTTCAGGGATCGTGTAACCCACCTTTGAGATGGAGATGTAATGGAAAGCTAGGTAATGTAGTGGTAATAGGGTAGGTTACTGTCGAGACTGTCTAGGAATAGAAGATCGGTCATCTATTATTTAATGATTGCACTACGCACCTTCGCCGTTTTGTAAACCACTCCTCATCAACAAATTAACCACAATTTAAACAAGTTAAAAAACACCTAAGCTGAGATACATCCATCCATCCATCCATCTACCTGCATTCAATTCTCCAATACCCACACAACAACAACAACAACAATGGCGCCAAAAGTCCTAGTAGTCTTGACGTCCTTCGGACACATCGAAGCAGCAAACAAGCCAACAGGCTGGTTCCTCCCCGAGCTCTCGCACCCCTACGACGTGCTGACGGGCGCGGGCGTGGAGATCGTGACGGCGTCGCCCAAAGGCGGCGTGGCACCGCTGGACCCAGGCTCGGTAGAGATGTCCAAAGAGGACGCGAGCGCGCAGGCCTTCGCGCGCGAGAAGAAGGCCGTGTGGGAGCAGACGCAGAAGCTCTCCTCCTTCCGGGGCCGCGCCGACGAGTTCGCCGCGCTGTTCTACCCCGGGGGCCACGGCCCCATGTTCGACCTCGTCGACGACGCCGACAGCATCGCTGTCATTGAGGAGTTTGCTGGCAAGGGCAAGGTTGTGGCTGCTGTGTGCCATGGCCCGGTTGTGTTTGTGAATGCGAAGAGGGAGGGGGGAAAGGCGCTGCTTGCGGACAGGGAGGTCACGGGGTTCAGCAACGCTGAGGAGGACGCTGTTGACATGTCGAAGTATATGCCGTTTCTGCTGGAGGATAGGATCAAGGCTGTTGGGGGTAAATACAAGAAGGCCGACAAACCTTGGGGTGAACTTGTGCTTGTTCAGGATGGAGGCAAGCTTATCACGGGACAGAATCCTGCTAGTGCGAAGGGGGTTGGTGAGGCTATTGTCAAGGCTATCGGTGCTTGAGTGAGGATGAGGATGGGGAATCCTAGGCAGTAATTCTTCCCTAATTTTCTTTATGGGAAAGCTGGCATAATTGTACTGAACCCAAGATTGAAATAATATCCAACGCATGTCCCGCGTTGTCCATTGTTTATTCATGATGCTATTCCAAGTAATCGCGAAATGAAACAGGTCAAATTTGATGTCACGGTGATGAGACCACTGTAAATAGGCTGACTTAGCATCCCCTTTATCGTATAGTCTAATCCACGATCCACAGACCATAAACTCATGCTGTCTGAAGACGACAGAAACACGACGACTTGATAGGTACATCGGCATTTTTTACGGCCTTGTCCAGCTTATCCTTCACGGCTACAGCCTTTTCTAAATCACCTAGCTTTGTCGCACATTCGTGATAGCCATGAAGTGCCCATACATTACTAGGATGTTGTAGTGCGCGCGGAAGCGAACCACCATATCCCAGATCTTCTGCATAGATATCTAGAGCCTCGCTATACCGGCCCTGCTCCGTAAGCAGGGCACCCAGCGCATGGCTAGGCGGCTGCATCCAGCCCCAGGGCTCATCGTACGGCAACGCGTAGCACAGTTTATTCGCAGCACGAAGATGCGCGAAAGCACGCTCGTGATTACCACGTCGGTACTCGAGCTCGCCGTCTAACATCGCCTCGGCCACCTGCAAGATGTCGACGCATTTGTTGTTGAAGAGCATTCGTGAGGCTGGGACGACTTTGTAAGCTTTGGCAAACAGCTCGCGTTGCTGCTCTGCTTCTTCCACTCTGCTAGTCGCGGCCAGGGCGATGCCCTTAGCGTAATGTACCATGGCAGTTGTGACACTGTATAAGACTGAATCTGTCGGTAATGCGAGGTCGATCGCTTCTTGCCATCGCCCAAAGCGGATGAGTGCGTGGACGCGCATGGCCAGGAAGCCCTCTAGCCAGTCTGCCATGGGCGGCGATTCGACGCGCAGGAGCTCCTCGGGCAGCGCTGCCTCGAGCTGGGCGACGGTGTCGAGCGCGACGGCGGACTGCGCTGCGAACATAGCAGCATAGATGCGGAAGTGATAGTCGTGCGCTCTGTACAGGGTATAGAACTTGAGGGGATCTTCTCGCGCGAAAAAGACTTCATCTGCCAAGATGGCTTTCTGATTCGAGTCGATGGCAGCTTGGTAGTCGCCCACGAGGACATCGATATGCGTCGGCATGTGGTTCAGGTGTCCGGCATGGGGAACGAGGTCGCGGAGTGTGTTGGCCGCTTCCAGGGCCGTCTCTGGTGTGGAAGACATTTCCATGAGATGGATGTAGAGATGGAGGAGCCCTGGGTGACGTGAGCCGCCATCCAGAGACATGACCCGCTCTATAATCGCCTTTGCTTCAAGGGTATGAGCCCCGGCGGCAGGTTTGCCAGTCTCCAGATCCCAGAGCTGCCACGGCGTAAGATTCATCAGCGCATCTGCGTATAGTGCCGCCACATCCAGATCGTCGCTAAAGTGCCTGTACACTTCTCCCATAGCATTCGCATAGCCGTGATTCCATATCGACAGATCTTCACCTGGGTGCTCGTGAGGGTAGCGCGACCTCAGCGCCTTGACCAATGCTTTTTCCACCGGCGAGGCATCAAGACCCTCGGCCAGGGACTCGGCCCTCGCGACGGCGTGATGAGTGCGTTGGACCGTAGCCTCAAGTTCTGCTGCGTCAAAGAACTCCCACGGTTTGTTATAATTGGGTCCTAATGAATATGCGAGACCCCAATACGCCATACAACAGCCATCATCCTTCTCGATGGCCCGCTCGAAGCACTTGGCTGCCTCGTCATGGTTGAAGGCATAGCTCCAGATCAGGCCGCGATTGAACCACTCCAGCGCCTCTGGGTTGCTCGCGCTTATGGACCGGCAGTATGAGCCGAGGTCATAATACTCGTCGTCTTTCCCGCTCATGCTTACCAAGTGATACTGCTACTCATATGGCAGCGTATTTAATTGTTGCTCCTTATGGAAATCTCGGTCATGCCATCGTGTGGCGTTGTCACCTCATTCGGGGCATTCTGGAATATGCAGATAGATAGGATATGCATCATTTACATGCGTTTATCGGGGTGTATGTGCAGCTCCAGTTCAAAAATCTTGAATTACAAAACGCAGTGATGCAATGGATTATGCCAAAGGAGCTTTGTAGGTGTGTCGATTGGCGACTTGTATCGACTGCTGGCTATATGGCGACTTTGAAGTCAGTTGCCGGCGAAATCTATCACCGCCCTTTCACCTCTTCTAACTTCATCACGAACTCTACTACCTGGAATAGGCAATCCGGATGTATTACTTTCCAAATCCCATTACTAGCCCTTTATTCGAGTAGGTAGTGTGCCTCTCTATGATGCCTTCGCCCTCGCTAATTAGACTCAACTTCGAAATCGGGCTCACCGTGATGGCCCATCGATTCTAGCTCCAGCTTCAGTTGCGCTCCAGGTCCCGGAAAGGTGCGAAAATCGATAACAAAAGGTATATTTAGATCGCACTATTCGTCGGTTATAGTTGAATTTCACCGATTACGAGAAGGTCGCCGGGGGTGCAATTCAAGTTTGTGCCTTGGGCGACTAGTCGCTGTCACGAATCTACACCTGCCCCCATACGATTCATTAGCCGACGTCGCAGGATGAACCGAGGGCGTGGTATGCCAAGCTTGGACATAACCCGAACCATAAGATCATCGGTCTTGGCAAAGGCCTGGATGTCAGAGAACTGATCCTTCGGCGTGTATTGGAAGTTGTAAACAACCAGCTTGGCGGTATTGCCGACTGTTTCGGGCATCTCGTTTGACAGCGGAATGGTCAGCGATGAGCGGAGTATCTGACAGAGACTTGCTTTATCGGCATATCACGCGCACACCCAAGAGGTTCCGCCAGGAGATACTCGCCGAAGTTCATGACGATATATCAAGAATAGGCCGCCGCGTAATGCGCAGTTCTTCCTGGTACGGTGATAGTGAATCGTCTTTTCATACGCGGAGACGGCGCGAACGTTGAGAAGAGGTCGGCATCTGGTTTGAGACGGCGAAGATACTTTTTTTCCGAAGTCTTGGAAGGTTTCTCTGTTGCTATCCCTATGCAGTTCAGATGTCTTATCCTGGCTGCGTAGCTTGTGAGCTGAAATAAGAGATAGGGAGAGTACAGGTATCTATATCACTAGTATACTGCGTACTTCTGTACAGCCCATTATAGTTCTGGCTGTCAAGACACGGTTCTGTAACTCAACGAGTGCAATGTGTGCTGGCGTTGAAATTGCCTAGAGATTGCCTTGCCGAGTCTGTGCTTATTTGCATCCAGACGCCAACTGGGACCCCGGAAGTCGGCATTAGCTGATACAATCAGCTACGGTGCAGGGTTTCGCATGCCAGGCGACGATCGAACCTGCAGAGGTAGACATAGGTAGTTGCTTTTGCCGATGAGATGTACAAGTGCGTCGGCGTTTTCGTCCAGGTCCTCAGTCAACTTGTTCTCGTTTCGCGTCGGCGACTATCGGTGCCGACGCCGCCATTTCGACAGCCGCCCCGTCCCGCTGCAATGGTTCGTGGCGGTTTGATTGGCAGTCATCTCATCTGGTACTTGTGCTACCGGTTATAAAGGTATGGAATCCTCTTGGGTAGGATCGAACACACGTGATACCAATCAATGCATTCCTTCACACCTTTCTGATAGGCCCTGCACGGGTTGAGGAGCTTATATACCTACCTAGGCGAGGCGATCTGAAAAATACATGAGACTCTCCACCTACCTACCTATTCAACAGCAGCGTAAAGCGTCTCATGTATTTTTCAGACCGCCTCGAGGTAGCACACTGGAAGAGAAGTGCTGTCCTGTGAGAGCCGTAGGTAACACAATCTAAGATTACCGCCGTGCCTACATCTGCCAGCCTTAGATGTCGAATACACAGACATGATAAAGCCACGTTCGGGTGAGATGCAGATACCTAGGTCGTCGTCTGTCGTTTGCCCCCGCGCGTGCCATTGCGACGAACGTCTTTGCGACCAACTGGTAAGCATAGACAATATGCATCATCCAATGTATGGTGGGCTGGTGGGCTGGTGGGCTGATGTCAACAATTATAAAAGAAAGGGGGATTCGCAGGCTCAATGCCGCTCGGCCCGGACATGGATGCCGTTCTGAATCACATGTGCCGTATTCCGAAATACCTACCTACACCTACATACACTCTGACAGCGAGTTAGATGTGCCGCGGAGATGGGTGGGACGCCCAATAAGTGTGTATACTAACTTCTATGTAGGTAGGTAGTATACTAGGTAAGTAAGTAGGAGGTAGTATATATGGTGTGTATGCTGACCAGTAACAAAGATAAACTACTTACTTAGTCAGGACCTCGAATGGCGGTATTCATTGATCGCGATGGGTGGCCGCCTCGTGCCTGCATGGGTGCACTGCATACTACAAGCTTTTGATGTTGGATTGTTGAGAAGTTCGAGAATCGAGAATCGAGAATGAATGGATGACACAATAAATACTATAAGCAGTTAGACAGACACTAAGACTAGACATTTGCCTATTCGTGTTTAGGTGGCGTTTGTCCCAGCTGAGATGCTGGAAGCCGAGCGTGTACCACAGTAGGTAGTAGGTAGACTAAGTACTGAAAAAGACGGTCTGGATAAGGTATTTTCAATTGAGGGCTTAACAAACACTACCTATAAAACAAAGCATTCAAAGAGAGCCTATTAATTGTTTTATATCCATCAAGCTTGACTGTCCATATGCGTATACGGTATACCTACACGTATAAGTAATTAATTACAACTTGCCTACATATGTATGTTTTATACCTATCGCGGACTAGGTAGGTGGCAGTGCAGATACAGTAAGATCATCTATCATGAAAATTGTCCACGGTTATTTGGGTCATCCAGTTTCGCACGAGAGAGATACCTACAGCAAGGAGGAAGGTTGCATGGTGTAAATACAGTGCCGAGAGTGCAGAGTACAACAAACTGTTTTCAGTCTCAGTGCTCTACACGCTCCCGCTGTGTAGGGGGGGCTAGATACGGTATTAGGTGATACATATAGTGAGGTCAACCCGCTATCCGCTACTGTATCTGCTATCTGCACTAAGCCTGCCTGGGCCGAACACAGTAAGTGAACCCTAGGGAGGCGCTAGGGAGGCACTTAAGTAGGTAAGAGGCCATGCCAGGAGGTCGGCTCAGGCATGGGCTTGGCCCGGATCATCGGCACATTTTAGCCCCATCTCTGAAGCTGTCGCGGCCAGAACCCGTGCTGGCTGTCCTTGCATCGCTGCCGTGTATCCGTCTCGGGGCGGGAAATGTCTGCACAAAGCCCTCATGGCCACAGCGAGCCCCTCTGATAGCCTGCTAATCCCCCAGGGCGTGAGCGGCTGGCCTCTCTCACCTCCCGACTCCGACTTTATCTCTGCACCGCGCTCGCTCTGTTCCTCTCTCGCCACCCTGGCCGGCGTCGTCGACAGCGTCAGCTCCAGCTCCAGCTCCAGCTCCAGCTCCAGCGCTACTAACAGACACGGCCGCCACAGTCTCAGGGAGAGTCTCATCAGCAGTGCCAGTTTAAACAGCAGCAGCAGCAGCAGCAGCAGCAGCAGCATTGACAGTTGGCTTTCCTCTCGTCCTGTCGGTGATGTAACGCGATATTTATCTCTCATCATCACAATCGCCACCGTCAACGCATTTGGCTCGTCGTCATCTTCACCGTCGCCATCACTGGTGCCGTCATCGGCATTTCTGCTAACCTCCTCACTATGGCCGCCCACAGCTCGGGCCACGAGTTGGGTGTATATAGCAGCAGTCATGTCTCTCGCTCTCATGATCGCATTTCACCGTCGCCACTCAAAGTTCAATCCTCTGCTGATCTGCTCAGCTTACCCCTGGAACTTCACTACCTGATCCTCGGCCATCTTGACCTTGAGAGTCTTTTGCAGCTGCGAAGATCGAGCGCGCTCTACTATCACGTGATCACGCCCGATCTTCTTCGTCAGCTTTTCGTTCGCAACGGTCGGGCCTCTCTGAGTCTGGAGGCATGTTGCTACACGTGCCTGTGCGCTCCTGGCCTCGATCGCCTTGTTGTCGACGGTACCCTCGCAGCCTCTTCGTGGCGGTCTGTGTGTTTTCGCTGCTGGAGTAAGCGCATTACCATCGACTATCACATTAATCCGTGGCCCGTCGTTCAAATCGCAAATGGTGAGGACGGCTATATCTGTCATTTCTGCAACTGGCCTGTTGTAAACAATGGCCATAATGATGGTACTCAACGCCTCCACGCCTCATGTCGCGCTAGGAGGAAACTAGTACTTCTCCTTTGGTTCTTCATGGCATTTCTGCAATTCGGCATCGGGGTCCTCTGTGCTGTGTTAGCATGGACACGGTACAGACACCAAGAGCGGATATTAATCCCTTCGAGTGTGCGCTTTACCACTTCCCTCATTTTCTATCATGCTCTTTCTAACCTTATCTTCAGATCGATTTCGCGCTGGCCATGATATCTGTGGTTGTTTTTATTTGCCGTATCTGCACCAATAATGAGCGCAAATATAGAACACTCCTCTTCATGGAGCTGGTT
Organism: Xylaria venustula; assembly: GCA_022578775.1. Classification (NCBI taxonomy): domain Eukaryota; kingdom Fungi; phylum Ascomycota; class Sordariomycetes; order Xylariales; family Xylariaceae; genus Xylaria; species Xylaria venustula. The sequence continues at coordinate 27,206 of MU389546.1, forward strand.
TTGACAATTCTTCGGATACCTCCAGTTGCCTACTCTGCCCGTTCGACCGTTACGTACAGGCAAAGTCTTGGCCTACTCCCCAGATTTGGATTTGGCATTTTTTTGATAAATCTGTAAGTAATCATCACGTTCTCCATTCTACTGGAGTCATGACAAGTTCGATATACTTATCAGCTTGTTAGCATCTTCCGCATCTTAGACTTCATTGGTCACGCTTTCCTCAATTCGGGTTACGACCCGCGAAGATTTTTGCAAAGGGGATTAAGCCGAAGACGAAAATTGCTTTACGGAGTAATGACATTTTTAGTATATTTTGCATATATTCCGTTCTGATGGCGTGCAAGAGCGTCATGCTAGAGCAGTACATACGAGCGGTACATATGAAGGCTGGCAAAATCGTTAGGCTTTCCCATTAGTGCTCGAGAAGGGAAAGTCGGTCACGTATTGCAGTCGTGGACTCAACATAATATCAGGGATTTGGATACTGTTTACAATCTATATAGGGCGTCAGCAAGCTTATCGCGCTCTACTGACGATAGCCTCACAGCCTGCAACACTAGAAAACTATACCTACATGCGGAGATGCAACGACAGGGTTTGCAGACATGTACTGGCTAGTCGAAGCTGTGTGAGCGACGATATATATATATATATATATATATATATATATATATATATATA
>MU389547.1:4474-27724 GCA_022578775.1 Xylaria venustula
AAAAAAAAATATAAATAATAATTAAATCCCACTATCCACCCACCCCCACCCCCCCCCCCCCCCCCCCCCCCCCCCCCCCCCCCCCCCCCCCCCCCCCAAAGGGGTAATTGCCTATGTTATCGTAACTGTTTTTTTTTTCGTTTTTATTTGCTATTGTGCATAAATAAACAGGTATATTTGCGCGCGCGTACAATTAATTACATTTTTTATTAAAAAAATATATTGCCGTTTGCGCAATTTTTGTTTTTTTTTTTTTTTTTTTAATTTAATCTTTTTTTTTTTTTTTTTTTTTTTTTTTTAGCGTATATATTTATATATATATATATTTATATATACACACATATATATTTATGCATATGCCTGGTTATTTTTTGTGCGATATATATTAATTAATTTTAGCCGTTATATTATTGTTATTGTTGCTATCAATACTGCCGCAGCTATAATAGCAATAATAATAGCAATAATAATAATATTAACAGCAACAGCAGCAATATTAACAGCAGCAGCAATAATATTAATAGCAGCAATAATAATAGCAATAATAATAACACTATTATTATTACGTATAAATTATTTATTAATTTATATAAATTTATTTACTAACGTTTTATAGTATAGTTTTTTTTGTTGTTTTTGCCGGCTTTACCGGTTATGTTGTCCGTGCTGCCGGACCGGGTTATTTATAGTTAATTTTGCCGACAAATTAGCTTAATAACCGTTAATTAATACAATTGCTTTATATTAATATATATTTGCGTGTTTTTTAAAGTTATTCGCACGTATGCTAACTATTATTTTTAGCGTAAAAAAGTAAATATAGCTGCGCTATTAAGCGTAAATATTAATATTTGCATTTGTGCAAATAATAATATTCGCAAAATAATTGCGCAAATTATTTAGCGCAAAAATTATTTTTGCGCTATTTTTATTTAAAGCTGCAGCTAAAATTGCTTATTTTGCGTTAATAAATGCGGCTTTAAGCATAAAAACAGCGTGTTATTTTAGCAATATTGTTAGCTTCTAGGTGTTTAACAAAAAGCGTGCAAATTATATATATAAATATTATACAGCAATTAATATATATATTATTAATAAATAGCTAGCAAAAAAAAAAATTTAAATTTTGTGCGTTCGCAAAAAAAAAAAAGAAAAAAAAAATTTAATATATTTTATTTTTGCTTTTGCTTTTTATAATATATTTTACGTTTATTTTTTTTTTTATACGTATAATATATAATTTTAAAAATATAATATAATTTGTAACAATAAAAAATAATTGTTATTTTTTATACGTATTTTTTATTTTTTTTTGTTTTTATTACGCATAATATTGCTAAATACGATTTATAAATGCTTTTATTTGTACGTTTAATTTATTTGTTAATATTAAAGTTTTTAAAACTATATTTAAAATATATTTGGTAAATATATTAGCTGGGTTATTTTTTCCGTTAATTTATTATATTTTAAAGATTTTTTTTTTATATAATTTTTATAATAATATAATATTTATTATAAATTGCTTTTTTTAAGTAGTGCTTAGTTTAACTAAGCAATTATATAGCAATTTTAAATTTAAATATAATATAGCTAAAATAAATAGTATGCTTAGTATAATTATAATTTTTTAAATAATTATGCAAAAAAATATTACACTATTAAAGCCGTTAACTATACTATATAATTTGCTAGGTAATATATTTTAGGTAATTTATTTATATTTATTAAAGTTTTAATATATAATATAACTTTTAATTTTAAAACTTGTGCTTAATTTTATACGGTGGTTAATTGCTAGTATAATAATAAATTTTAACTGCAAGTTTATATTTGCGTTATTAGCAAATAAACTATTTATAAAAATAAACAATTTTGCACGTTAAAAGTTTAAAAATATAAAAATTAAACTTTTGTTTAAATTATTTATTTGCTATTTAATTTTTTAATTTAATATTTATATGTTATTTGCTATAAAATTAATAATTTATGCTGCCGCTAATAAATTATATGCCGCTTTTAGCTAATAAATACTATTAATATATATTTTTTATGCGCGTTAAAAAATATATTGTTATGTAAAATTAATTATATATATATTAATTTTAGCTAGCTAGCTAGCTTGTTTTTTTTGCGTTAAAATACTATTTTTGTTAAGTAGTAAAATAATTTAGCTACCGTTAAACTTAACTAAATAATTAACCTGTAAAATCTTTTTTAGCTTCGCATAAAAACTAGCTTTTTAAAGTTTATTTTTTTTTTGCTAAAAAGTTTGCTATAATAAAACTAAAAATATTATTTGTTTATAACTTAATAATGCTAAAGTTTTTTTGTTTGCTATACGAAATAAAAAAATATAAATTATACGTTAAAATAGTTATTTTTAATTTTTCGCAATAATATTAATAATATATTTTAAACTAATAAAATTTTAATTTTACTAAGCTATATAATAACTATATAATTTATAAAATAGTATTATTAAGGTATTTTAACTTTAGTTTTAAAAATAATTATGCAAAAATTTTTTTAGCTAATTTGTTTTTAAATTGTACGTACGCTTAGGTTATATTTTTTAATTTTTTTTTTATTTTAAAGTGTTATATAAATAAAAAGCTTAATGCTAAAATAAGCCGCTAGCTTATTTGTTAAATTATTAGTAATTAAATAAATATTATTTTTTTTGGTATTATTATAGCTTTATACAACTAGTTTTAACTTTTTATACGGCTTAATTATTTTGTTTTTTATTTTCCGTACAAAATAAAATTAAAAATATAAATGCTATTATGCTTTGCTAAGTTATATTTTATAAATTAAAATATTTTTTGTGCAACAAAGTTATTAATTTTAATAGCGTTTAACTTTTTAAAAAATACTTTAAATATATTAATAATATTATTTTTATATAGTTTAACAGCTAAAGCGTAGCTTTGCTTTTTTTTAGCGGTTAAAAATTGATAACTTAAATATTATACAAAAATATTATAAAATGCTGCAACTTTGCAAAAGCGTTTTTTTTTTTTTTTGCACAGTTAAAAATTAAGCAAGTTATATGTTATTTAGCATTTTACGAGTGTTTTTTTTTGTAATGTTTTTTTGCGCGCAATAATATAGCTTAATTTGCATACATTTAAATTAAATAAAGCTATTAGTTAAATTAATAACAATATTTAATTTTTTAATAAATTAAATTTTGTACAGTTTATTTTATTTTTATTTTTTTGCTATATTAATATTTTAATTTAAAGTAGCAAAAATAAAATATTATGCGTAACAAAGCTGTTATATTGGTTTATTGCGCGGTTAATTTTAATTTTAGCTTTTTTCTTTATAGCATTTTTATAATTTTTTTAATTGCTTTTGCTTGTTGCATAATATTTAGCGAAAAAAATAAATCCTAGTTAATTTTAAAATATACTTTAAATATAAAAAGTGTAAAAATTAAACCGTTTAAGCTTGCAATATTATTTAATGCTTTTATTGCTATTTATAAAATTAATTTTTATTTTATGCAATTATTAAATCTTGTTTTTAAAATATTATATATATAGCGTAACAATTTATAAACTTTTTTTATTTTATTAACAGCTTAATATATTTTTACTAGCATTATATAACACTAAGTGCTTATAATTTTAGCCTAGTTTTTAAATTTTTTAAACATAAAATTTATACTTAAATTATATATAATATAATTAAAAAAGCTTTAATAAACATTAATTTAATATTTATATAGTGTTTTTTAAATATTTTATACGCTTATAAATTTTAAAAATATTGCTGCTTAAAAAAATATAGCTGTATTAATTATATATAATATTTGTTTATTGTTTATTTATACGGCATTAATAATTATTTTATAGTTAAAATTATAATTATTTTTAATTAAAAATTTAAACTTTTTAAGTGCTTAGTTATACGTTTAGCAATAATAGCAAAACTTTTGGATTTTTTTTAAAATTGCATAATTAATTTTATGTTTTGCATAATTTAGCATAGTATAAAGTTTTTCCGTACGTAAGTGTTTAAACTGTTAATATAACTAGCGTAACTTTATTTTAATAAAATAAATTCCGGCTTTATATAGTTTTGTGTTAAAAAATAAATATTTTTATTTATATATAATTGGTATAATTTGTCTATTTTTGCGTATAATAATATTTTTAGTGTTATTATAATATATTTAAACTTGGTTTGCGTTTTTTAGCAAAAATAAAAATAGCATAAAGCTTTTTATTATATAATAAATTGTCGTTTTTAATAAATTGTTTATTTGTATAATGCTAATAAATATAATAGTATTATTACTATTAAAACAAATATACGCGGTTTTAAAGTTTTAATTAATTTTTGTGCTAAAATATATTTTAAAATATATTTTTAATTGCGCTTTGCTTATTGTTAAATAGTTTAAAGCGCTAATATTTTATAGTTTTTTTTGGTATTTCGTACGGTATTAATTGCTTAATATAAACTAGTTTGAAAAAATATTTGTTTTGTATTTTTAAATATTTTTTTTAGTTATACGGTAAATAAACGCATTGTTTATAAAAAATTAGGTAAACTATTTGCTAAGTTTTTTATTTATATTATTTTAGCTATTATTTGTTTTAAAATATTTTTTACATTTTATTAAATATATTAAAAATTTATCCGGTGTTAATAATATATTATAAATTATTTTGTGCAAATTAAAATATTAGTTTTTTATATATGCTTATTTTTAAAGTATATATTTATTTAACCAACATTTTTTTTTTCGGCATATAAAATATTTTTTATTTGTATAAATATTATTTTTAACAGTTTTTTAAGTTTAAAAATTGCTCCGGTATATATTTAGCTAGCTTAAATATTATATAAAAAATTTTAGTTTAAATAGTTTTTTTATACGGTTATTTTAATTATATTTTTAGTTTATAAAATAATTATCGTAATTATTTTAAAAATAATGCTTTATTAAAATATTTGCTATAATTTTAAAATATATTTTTAAATTAACAAAAAAGTTTTTGCACAAAAGTTTTTGCAAAATTAACGCTGTATTAAATTTAAAAATTTTACGATATGTTTTTGTAACTATTATACTAAGCTAAAAATTTTTTTAATAATTAGCATTTAGCGCACATTAAATTTTTATAAGCTTGTTAATTATAAGCTTTAATATTTTATGCGGTATTAAATCCGGGTTTTCTTTTTTTATTTATGCGAAAATAATAATAGTTTAATTAGCTTAATAATAACTATAATTAATATTAGTGTTAAAATAAATATTTAACATGCGATAAATTTTATACCATATTTTGTTTAAACCGATGTAATATATATAATAGTTTTCCGCGCAACTTTAAAAAATTATAAAAAAAACAGCATAATATTAGCTTTTTAAAATTTTAAGCTTTTAATAAACATTTATAAATAAATATATTTTATTATATAATAAATCGTATAATTTTTTAAAGTAATTATATTTTTGTTTTTAAGTTTTTTAAAAAAGTGCATATTTTTCCGGTAAAATAACTTTGTTGCGTATATTTTTTGCTAAAAATAAATTTAATATAAAATTAATAGCAGCTAGTTTTAATATCGTATATATAAAAGCTTGTTTTTTTAATGTTTAAAAAAAATAATAAAAAACAATATATTTATATATTAATTGGAAATTTAATTTATGCTTTGTTTTTGTTTAAAAATATAGCCGTTTAGGTATATTTTTTGTTTAATAAACTGTTATATATAGCTTTATATATATAAGTTTTAAGCGTACGAAATATTTTAAATTTAAAAAAAGCATTTTAGCATAAATAAAAATTATAAAATTTCCGACCGTACGTTAAGTTAAAAATCAAATAATTTATTAAGCTGGTCATTTAATTACTTTATAGCTAAAAAAGTTTTGTTAAAAATATTTTATAATTATTAGCTAAATGTAAAAAATGCTAACTTTTTTTTTATATAAAAAAAATATTTATTGCTGGTAATTTTTTTAATTTTTATAAACTTAGCTTAACTTTGTTTTGTAAAATTTATGTAAAATATAATATTTTTAAATTATTGCTTTATTTTAGTCGTATATTTTGTTTTACTAAAGCTTAAAATAAATTTTTGCTAAATAGTTGTTTAATTTGTTTAAAATGTTTGTTTATTTACTTATAAAAGTTTTTTTTAAATGTTTAAAAAGCATTTTTAAATATATAGTTTAGCTTTTTATATAATTAAATTTGTTAAAAAACTTATATATTTAGCTATTTTAAACTTATATAAAATAAGTTTAAATTATTATTTATAAAATTTAAATTAATAATTTTTTATACGGTAGTTAAAATAATTTTTTATTTTTTAGCAAATTTGTTATATATATTTCTGGTATATTTGTTTTTATCGGAGTTTTTTTTAGCTAGGTAATGCTTATTTTTTTTGTGCGGTATGCTTTAAGGTATAAAAAATATTTAAATTGCTTGGTTTATGCAATGTTTTTTTTTAGTTAGCTTTATTTATTTGTTTCGTTTAGCTTTTAGTTTGGTAAATAAAGTTTAACATATTATAAAGTGCATATTATTATTAAATTTATCGTGCGAAACAAAACGAGGTTTTAATTAGCTTTGTTTATACGGTAATTAGTTTAACAATTTTTTTAGCTTTTTATAACTAAGCTTAAAAGCTATTTAAAAAAAACAAAAATATAATATAAAAAGTTTGTTTAACCGTGATATAATTTATACGAAAAAGTTAAATTTGCTTAAGCTTTATTTTTACTTTAGCTAATTTATAATGTATTTTGTTACTATTAATTAATGTTAAATAAGCTTGGTATAATTATACGTATAAAGTGAAATAAAGTGAATTTATTTTATATTTATTTATATTTATTTATTTAAAAAATAAAAAAAACTTCGTGCGTAGCAAAGTTTTTACTTAGGTAAAAACTTTAGCTAGCGTACAACGTTTTCCCAAAAAAAATAACAAATTTTTTTTATTGTTACATGCTACCTATAGCACGTGTAATGCACGTGAAAAATATAGCTAATACTAGTTAATCCAATATAAATTAAATTATTTAATTTTATAATAATTTAAACTTTTATAATTTTTTATATAAAAATGTTTAAATAATTAATTATTTAAAATATATATATAATATTTTTTAATTAAAATTTTTACAATTTTTATTAATAAATATATAAAGTTTTTTTTGTTAAAATTAATTAGCTGCTATATATTTTTTAAGTTTATATAAAATTTAGCGTTTTTAGCTATAAATTTATTAAAATTTAATTAAATTATTATATTTAAATAAAATATTAAAAAATAATTAAATATAAAATATAAAAATTTATAAATAATATATTAAATAAAAAAAAAAGCTTTTAATTTTTTAAATAAAAATTATTAATAATTTATATAAATAATTTATAGCAAACTAAACTTATAATTTTTGCATTTAAATAAAGCAAAGCTTATTTTCGCATATATAAAATTAAATGCAAATAAAATATAAAGCTTTATTGGTTTAATTTATAACCTATAATACATGTGTGAAATGTTTTTTTTTTATAGCGGAGCATACGGGACTACGTTGTCCCGCTCCCAGATCCACTCAAGTGTGACAAAAGGCCTTGGCAGAGAGTTTTTCAATGGTATTTAAGTTAGGTACCTATTATCGTCCAAGCCCCCAAAGTCCTTGATGCCCTTCACATCATACCTACCTGAATCGTCCGGTTTTCATCCACTCGATCTCAGAGGCGATCCCCTCAGTGTGTTCAGCCTTAGATCTTCATATCTCCCACTCGGGATCCACGCAATCCTTGAAGGGCCCATAGGAACACTTTCCGGCGATACCATGGGGGCCGCTGAAAGACCAGCGTGATTGCGTCTCAAATGACTGACTGGTGTAACCCCGGATGTGAGTTTTTTTTCATCGGGTTTGGAGCTTAGTCAGGCTCTTTGACGGGCATCAATCTTAGACATAAATTTCAGACTTGCCCACCTGCGATGCACAGGATCCAAAGACACCTATATCGGCTGCATCTAATTTCTCATCATAACCCACCACTTCATTCCGCTGATTGCCAACAGCGCTGACACATCCGATTCATTGTCACCATGACGTCTGATACCAAGCCCACCCTTTTCATTATCCACGGCGGGTGGCATGTCCCTGAGAGCTACAAAAAGCTCACAAATGCTCTTGAATCGCAGGGCTATGAAGTCCACCTGCCACGACTTCCATCCACTAACGGTGCACGGCCTCCTAATTCAGATCTGTACACCGATAGTCTTCTCGTACGCAACTATGTTGAAAGCCTTGTTCGGGCTGGTCGCAACGTTGTGGTGATCATGCACTCCTATGGTGGCCAGGTTGGTACCAACGCCTTGCACGGGCTCGGACTAGAGGCTCGTACAAAGCAAGGCCAGCCAGGCGGTATCTCCCACCTCATTTACATGACTGCGTACGCAGTTCCCGAAGGCGGTGCCATGATGGACAAAGTCAAGGAGTTCAACAATATGGATCTCGTGCCAATCGTCTTTGACTTCGCAGATGACGACACCTGCCTCTTTCGCGACCCGAAAGGGTTAATGGTCGGTCCGGGGCTAGAGGAGGCCGAGCTAGAAGAATATGTCGGCACGTTCGTCCGCTGGAACGGGAAGGGCATGTATCAGCCTACTAAGGAAGCTGCTTGGCGCGATATTCCCACTTCCTACATCTACACTACTACGGATACCACTGTACCACTGCCTTACCAGCAAAACATCGTGGAGGGGGTCGAAAAAGCCGGACGCAAGGTACAAACCTTTGAGCTGGAAACTGGCCATTGTCCGAACGTCACCGCGACCGATGGTGTTGTAGAGATAGTGAACAAAATCATCTCTCGGTAGCTTAGCACACCCCTCAAACAGCCCTATGGAGGGCTCGAGGTCATTTGAGCGATAGGCAGAATGTTAAGCCAGTTTTCCAACACCTATCATTAGAAAATTCTAAATTTGACTTGACTTGTCCCTTGCCAGTCCCGCGGCCGAATGTCATCATCCGCTTGACTTTTCTGTTATACGAAGGTAGTTCTCAAAGCTGTAGACACTCAAGAATATTCTCAAACACGAACTTGTCCGAATCCTCACGTACATGCACTTAGGGGTTTTTTCCCCACGACTGTAAGTCGAGTAAAAGCCCAGCAAGCCCCATTGCGAGTCTCTTCCGCAGCCTTCGCCAGCAAAATTTTCAGCTCTCTAGCCATGTCTTCACTTCCCGTTGTGCGAGCTAACAATTCGTGCAGCATCAGGTTGCACTCATGCATGCTGATCGCAAGATGACCCGGTGCATCCCGTTGGTCCTCCAGCACCTCATCCAGCCTGCCTACAGTGGGGAACATACTGGCCAGCTGGGTTGCCCAGGTAGGACTGAGTCGTGAGTCTTGACCCTGCGAAAGCACCAACAAGCGCTCCAGTGCCCCGCTGCTGTTAGTCGGGCGGGTCTTTTCAATGCGAAACGATGTGACGTCGGCTTCCGCCCATTGCAAGTAGCCCCCCGGTTCTAAGAGACGATTAGCATATAACAACTGATTGTTAGTATGCACGAAGCAAGCAGGCTGGGAATGGAGGCCGTGACGAGGACAACATCACACAACTGCGCCACAGACACACAACCAACTGCATACAAATAAGGAAATAAACAGGCTGCCTACTGATCATTTTCACCACCTTCTCGAGGATTCGTGGGACCTCGTCATCCCTCAACACGAATGAGAGCAACCGGATGTGCACGATGTCGTACCGGGCTAACATTTCCTCGGGCACATCTTCCCGGACATCCCATTTCTGGAACGTGACATTCGACGGCAACCACTCAAGGGGCGGCGTAGCGCTGAGAGAGATATCGAAACCGTCCAGGCGCGTCGTTGCAGGCAGCCGAGTAGATAGGTCAGTAAGCCATACACTGTAAGTCGCATTAGATACCTAGGTACACAAGACTTCGTAACGCCTTCCCATCTTGCCACATACCCTGTTCCGGTCCCAATGTCGGCAACACAAAGACCAGGGCTGTCTGTTGGGATTTGCGGGTGCACATGGTAACCGAAGAGCTCAATCCATTGGTAATGTTGCAGATTGATACTGGTAGCACGAACACGTCGTGCCCGGGCGGTTAGCTAGGTCTTTAGTTTCGGTGAGTCTAAACAGGATCAACACACCGATTGTTGTCAATCAGATCCCGAGTGAATAGGTATTCAGGATTCGGAGGCATCTTGGCTTGGTTCTTGGTCGCTTGTGCTGGCTTGTTTGAGTAGAATGTTAGTCGCAGCGTTGATCTCAGGTGAGGTCAGAATGAATATTTATAGAAAATACAATACCAACATAACATATGTCTTGTCAACCTAGCTATATCCACTCGCCGACAAATGGCCCGCTCGCAATGATAGTCCGATACATATCTGTACCCTTGGGTACTTCAAGATACCCGACAACGAACCCAGCAGTTGCAGAGATCTAACTTCTGGGCAGAGACTTTCCCCTCCCGCTTTTCACCGGCTCCCTCAATCCTGCCTGCTCCTCATATTCTCGGTCGTTCTCATTCTGTTCGTCCACAGTTCCAATACGAGTGCATTGGTAAACGAATGCATTCTGACCTGAATAGTCTACATCAACGGCACCAAGAGGAGTCATCTTGTTTTTCGTTTCACATGTTCTATTACTCGATTTAAAGGAAACTCGTCCTAGACTAAAACTATGCCCTTAACCATGCCTTCATTTACCGGTCAGATAGGCGTCGCTTTCGTTGCCGGGCTACTTGCTCATCGGGCTTACTTCATTCACGGCGAACGTGATCTCCAAGCGGCAAATATCGCTAGAGCTCACATAGCTATTCTTTTCTTACTCGCTTATCTGAAATCACAGGCCCAGGGATTCACTTTCCAGTACGCCGCTCAAGAAGCCCTAATACTAATTGGCATCTATTCGTTAGCTCTGTTCGTTAGCATCATTATATACCGGTTGTTCTTCTCACCCTTGAGTCGCGCTCCTGGGCCAATAGCTATGCGCATATCAAAACTCTCACATGTGTGGGCTTTGATGGACTACAGGGTGCGAAACTGCGAAATGCTGCATGATCTGGAAAAGAAATATGGCAAGGTAGTACGTACTGGTGAGTAAGCCACTCCCTGCACTGACCCAACCTCTTCACCTTGGGGCACGGGCGTCTAGTACACAATGTCAGAAGCACAGAAGATCCCCTAGACTATGGTTTCTAACTGATGTAATCTGAGTCGACTTTTAGGGCCTAATGAGGTTACGCTCTTTGGATATGACGCATATGACCAAATTCGTCGAGCCGACTCGAGATGCCAAAGAGCGCAGTATTACGACATACTTCATCCTATGGTGTCTCTAAATACAACTCGAAATCCGGAGGTTCATGCTCACCGGCGCAAGTTATGGGACCAGGCATTCAGTGTTAAAGGTAAGTATAAGCACCTCTCTCCAACAGCCGTGAGGCATCATGTGAGCTTCAAAGGGTAGCTTGTTATCCAACCTCATCACACTATGTACTCTCAATGGCCGCATCATGAGGCTAATGTGACTGCAATAGCATTGGAGAGGAACGAACATTGTGTGTATGAGTACGCGAACAAGTTATCACAAGTCCTGCATGGCCTTGTGGGCAAGAATATTAACATTTCAAACTATTTCGAATATTATACATTCGACCTAATGGGATTGATCAACTTAACAGTCGATTTTCAAAGCTTACAGCAGGAGGAACATCCGATTCTTGACCTATGGCATATCGCCCATAAGCTACTTGGACCACTTAATAGTGCTCCTTGGCTCAAACATTTGTTCATGGGTATCCCATTTATCGAACGGATTAAGTACTATCGGCAATTCATGGGCTGGGCTCATGACGAGCTTGCTACGAAGATCAAGGTATGATTCCCTTTCGCGTTGCATTAAGTAGGCTCGTCAACTAAATTGATGTAGAACAATCAAGAAGACCGAAAAAATCTTATAGGCTACGTTATCAGTGACGCAATGGATCATGGAGGGGTCGAAAAGAACTGGAACTTCGTACTGGGCGACTTCGTTCTTGCCGTTGCCGCTGGAAGGTATGTTGTGTCATCTTCATCCTCTGACCTCGCACTATTATTGCTGCTTTATGGCCCGTATTATCATGTGCATCCTATGTTTCTAACTATACCCATTATTAATATTTTATTACTTTGATGCAGTGATCCAGTCCGGCAAGTTCTAACGAACCTCGTGTATTACCTACTTAAATACCCAAACCAACTCGAACTCGTTCGACGAGAGCTGGAGTCTATCGACATTAATGACTACAGAGCTCTGCAATCACTAGCTCATCTCAATGCATGTATCTATGAGACTTTGCGACTCAACCCAGCTGTTCCATCTGCTGGACTTCGTATTCCCCCGAAGGGTGGCATGACCTTTGATGGCGTGTTCATTCCAGAATACACGACGATAGTCACACCCCAGTATACTCTCCATAGAGGCACGGTGGTCCTAGTGAAAAGTACATATGACACGATGACTAACACATCTAACTAGATGAAACCTGCTTCGTGAGGGCTGGCGAGTGGATACCCGAAAGATTCACAACTAGGCCTGAGCTGATGCCCAACAAAAACGCTTTCGTCGCTTGGAGTATCGGTAGGTCAGCAGTAACTCGTAGGTCCAGTTGGGCCAATTAATATAGAGACTGACTTATCGTGCTTGTACCTTCTAGGGAAAATGTCATGCCTGGGCAAGAGCTTGAGTCTACTAGAGATTCGTGTGGGAGCGGCAGTTTTCCTGAGAGATTTTGATTTCAAGTTTGCTCCCGGCGAGGATGGAACTGAAATGTTCACTGAAGCCACCGACTTCTTCACGACCACGCCAGGGCCCCTTCACCTCGTGCTAAGGGATCGAAAGAATGTGTGCTGAAGCACGCTGTTGCTATTGTTGTCGTGTCGCTTAAAGCCACACGGGCTGTAACATTAGCATTTAAGCTTCGCCTATGAGATAGACAGGGTTGAAAATTAGTATTACTACTGTAGTATTTACTAATACTAATACTACTGTAGTGTAGTAATAGCTAATACTAATACTACTGTAGTGTAGTAATAACTAATACTAATACTACTGTAGTATTTACTAATACTACATATAATATACTAAAATATTACAATTACTAATTTATTTTTAGATTTTTTTATAAAAAAAAAATTATTATTTAATATTTAAATTTATTTATAAAGTAAATTAATTAAAATAATTAATTGTTTTCGTCGTTATTATCGATAATTAATTCGTTTAAATCCGTTATTTTCCAGCTTTTTAATAAAATTAACGCTTTAACCGTATTAAAACTTAGCTTATTTTTATTTTTAGTAATTATATTACTAGTAATAAAAAAAATCCTTTTAATTAATGCTGATGTAGCGGAAATAGCTAAATATTTTTTAGCTAAATTTAATAATATTAAAAATTTAAAAGCATTATTTTTCCAATATTTTAATAAATTAACCTATAATTTAATTATTAATATAAAATATTTAAAGCTTTTAAAAGTTTACTTACTTGTTTAAGTTGTATTGTTTTTTTTAAATAAATAATAAATTTTTTTTCCAAATTTATAGTATTTAAATTTATATAAAATTCGTTTTCAAAGTTTAAATCGATATTATTTATATTTAAATCCGGATTTTCAATAAATAAATTACTTAATTTATTAACTAAATTTAAATTCGACGTAAAACTAGTATTTAAATATCTAAAAAAAAGTTAATATAATTAATATAATAAAATTAAATAAATAACTTACTGATTAAATTTAAGTTTTAATAATCGAATAATATCTTTTTTAATATTATAATAAAAATGTAATAAACTTTCGTTTTTAAAATGCATAGTTTTAAAACGAGGGTTTAAAATAACGCTTAAAATATATAGTTTATATATTTTAATAAAGCTATTATTTAGCCGTCGAGGAAAATAAGTTTTTAATTTTTTAATACCAATATTAATAGCATTAATTAAATTAAAAAAAATAAGTTCCTATTTTAATATATATTAGTAAAGCTTTTATAATAAATTAATAATGTAGTAAAAAATAAAAATAAATATTTACCAAATTAAAATCTTGTTAAATTTTATTTCGGCTATACCGAATAAAATCTTCTAAATCGTTATATATTTTATAAATATATAATAACGCTTTAGGTAAAATAATATATATTTGCCCTTGTAATTTAACCGATGGTTTAACAAATATATTAAATAAATTTTTTAACTGTTTAACAGTATACCAATCTACTAAATTTAAATATATTTGTTTATATTTATCGTTTGTAGTAAAACGATTAATATAATCAAGAAGTTCTTTTAATTCGAATAAAATGTTTAACATTTTAAAAGTTAAATTCTATTGGGTAGCATTATCTAAAAATATTATTAATATTAAAGTTATAAATAAATTAAAATAAAGTAAAATAAAATAAAATAAAAATAATAAATAAAATAAAATAAAAATAATAAATAAAATACCTAAAAAAATTTTTGTAATATTATAATTTAAAAATAAAACGTTATTTTTTTTAGCTTTTTTAATGCTTTTAAAAAATAACTTTTTAATTTCGGCCGTATATCTAGTTAAAACAACTATTCGCCGAATTCAGTTTATTAAATCTAAAATAAATTAGTTAATTAATAACTAAAAATAATAAATATAAAATTACTTACTGATATATTGGGTATTTTCGTTATTATTTTTACCGTTAGTAATATAATCGAATAGCTTTTCGGTATCGTTTAACGTTAAAATATATTGTTTTAATATATTTTAAACGATTATATTAATTACATGGGAAATACAACGCATATCGTTATTAAAGTTTTTTAAAGTAAAATTATAATAATTTGTTTTAAAAAACTTTAAAAATGTTGTATTATTGCGAGCATTATCCCTTGTAATACTATTAAAAGTTAATAAAAATTTTAATATAATTAATAAAACACTTACCTAAATATAGTATTTAAAAAAATACTAGAATATATTTTCAATATATTTAGAAAACAATTAAATATATTTAATCCAGTATAACGGTCAGTTATTTCTTTAAATCCGATTAATTTATAAATTAAATTAAAATCGGGATTAATAAAGCAAATAATAACACCTATATAAGCTGTTTGTAAATTCGAAATCTAAATATCAAAAACAATAGAAAAACTTTTATTATTTTCAATATTAGCTTTTAATTTATTATTAAAAGCTAATAAAGTTGATTTAAAAGTTGTTAAAAGCAATAATTTTAAAATAGCTCGATTTATAATAAAATCTTTATATTAAAAAGTTTATAAAATAAATATAATAAAATAATTAGTTTAGCTTTAATTATTTACGGTTTAAAAAAAGCAATTAAATCTTGAAAAAAATCCGAATTAAAAATATTAAACGATAAATTATTATTAATAATTAAATTTAAACTTTTATTATTAATAATATCTTTAACGTTTATATTAATATTTGTATTATTTCGAGGTCGTTTTCGGGTTTATAAATTAAAAAAATCCGTTTTTTGTTGTACAATTTTATTTTTTAAAATTTATTAGTTATTTAAATTATTTATAAATAAATTAAAATAAAAAAACTTACTTTTTTCTCGATTTTTTTCGCTTTTTTTATTATAAGAAATATTTAAATGTTTAAACTTATAATGTTTAACAAAATTAAAAGATTAAAATCTTTAAACTTTAACAACTTTTAAATAAAAGCACCTATTATAATAAATTAGCTTTTTTGTTTTATTTTAAACGGAATTTTTTAACTTACGTAGTACATTGTACTATTATTTCTTGATGTTTTTCTTTATTAACAGGTAATAAAATTCGAGTAAATAATCTTTTTTTAATAATATAAATCGGACTATTTTTATTATTTAATTTAAAAGATTTATCGTTAAAACCTTTAAAATTTTCCGATTTTTCCGGATTTTCCGGATTTTCCGAATTTTCCGAATTTTCCGAATTTTCTTCATTATTTTTAGAAAATACGTCGCTATTGGGCTCCATTGTGGACTGGTTGGTGGGTTGACTAGTGGACTCGATAGTGGGTAAAATAGCGGATGCTGTAGGGAACTCAAGCGCTAATTCAAAATTAGCGTTAGTTAAATCGCTATCGTAAATAAAAGAAAAATCTATTATTATTATTTAAATAAAATAATAATAAACAGTAATAAAAATGTAAATAATATATTTAAAAACCTTAATAAGGTAAAAATAATATAGTATTATATGGTAATAAAATGAAAAAAAAATTTAAAGTTTAAAAAATTATAAAAATATTTATATAATAAAGTTTTTTCGAAAGCTTTTTTTTTTATTCTTTAATTAATAAACATAAAATATTTTAAAATATTTTAAAAATTAATAAAAACTTTAATTACTAAGTTAAAAAAAATAATGATTAATAATAATACTATTTAAATTATAACTAGTAAGCATAAAATATTTTAAAATATTTTAAAATTTAATAAAAATTTTAATTGTTAAGCTATAAATAATCACAATTAATAATAATACTATTTTAATTATAATTAATAAGCATAGAATATTCTAGAATATTTTAAAATTTAATAGAAATTTTAATTATTAAGCTATAAATAATCACCATTAATAATAATACTATTTTAATTATAATTAATAAGCATAAAATATTCTAAAATATTTTAAAATTTAATAGAAATTTTAATTATTAAGCTATAAATAATCACAATTAATAATAATATTATTTTAATTATAATTAGTAAGCATAAAATATTTTAAACTATTTTGGAATTTAATAGAAATTTTAATTATTAAGCTATAAATAATCACAATTAATAATAATACTATTTTAATTATAATTAATAAGCATAAAATATTTTAGAATATTTTGAAATTTAATAGAAATTTTAATTACTAAGCTAAAAAAAATAATGATTAATAATAATACTATTTAAATTATAAATAATAAGCATAGAATATTTTAAAATATTTTAAAATTTAATAGAAATTTAAATTATTACGCATTAAAAATTACGTTTTTATTATGTTTAATTAAATAAAAATATTATATTATTTATTATTAAATAATAAAAATAAATATTATTAAATAAAATAAAATTCTAAAAATAAATTAGTAATTGTAATATTTTAGTATACTATATGTAATATTTATTAATACTAATACTACTATAGTATAGTAAATAACTGTACTAATACTACTGTAGTATTTCAAACTTAGTACTTTAGTATTACTACATGTAGTAATACTACATGTAGTAATAAATACTACATATTAATTTTTCAACCCTGGAGATAAATAAACGCCTTAGTTTTTAGATTCTCTCCTCAACGCAAAAGTCTCGATTCTACGGAATGTTCTCGCAATTGTCCCGTAAAGCGCAAAGTACATCTCTTTCGTTGCCGGTTCATCCCTGTGACTTATAGTAACCTCTACGGTGACGTTTAAGACAGATTTCTTGAGAGCTAAGAAGCGAAGTTCAGTTGATAAAGGTACATTCTCCACGACGCCGGCGTGTATGTATAAAGCGCACCACGAATAGACTCGCTCGCAATGAAATCGTAAATTGGAAAGATGAATAAATCTTCCGTTTCCCAGTCTTTCATTCAAGCAAATTGTGCATCATTGTTTTTGTAAATGGTAGGGACTGGATAGAGAAGCCCCAGCACTTCTCCGAATGATAGAATATCACCAAGGCATACTCTCATTGGCGATTAGCAGATCCAAGGTCAATGATCTGGCGTTCGAATTTCAATTCCGCACTACGTTTGACTACACAAATCTTAACACTAGCACCCGCAAGCCGATCAGGTGTAATTCTGTGGATAGCTTCAAGCGCCAGGCTTGCATATCTGATTGTGAACTTGTCACACTTGAGTGGATCCGGGAGCGGGACAACGTGGTCCCGTACGCTCCGCTATAAAAAAAGAACATTTCATATATGTATTATAAGTTACAACTTAGATTAATAAAGCTTTATATTTTATTTGTAGTTAATTTAATATGCGCGCAAATAAGCTTTGCTTTATTTAAACGCAAAAATTATAAGCCCGGTTTGCTATAAATTATTTATATAAATTATTATTAATTTTTAGTTAAAAAATTAAAAGCTTTTTTTTTATTTAATATATTATTTATAAGCTTTTTTATTATTATATTGGATTATTTTTTTTAATATTTTATTTAAGCGTAATAATTTAGCTAAATTTAAATAAGCTAATAGCTAAAAATGCTAAGCTTTATAGTTAATAAAACTAGCTTTTTTAAATTAATCGCTTTAAATTTTATATAAGCTTAAAAAATATATATTAGCTAATTAATTTTAACAGAAAAAATTTTATATATTTATTTATAAAAATTATAAAAATTTTAATTAAAAAAATGTTATATATACGTTTTAAACAATTAGCTGCTTAAGCGCTTTTGCGCAAAAAATTATAAAAGCTTAAATTACCGCAAAATTAAACGATTTAATTTGCGTATTTACTGTTAAATTATTTGCAAAAATTATTAAATTAAACTGCTATATAGCTATTTTTAATTAAGTTAACAAAACAATTAATTTAAAAATTATATTAGCAGCAATTATTAAGCTTATAATAGCAAAAACAATTAATTTATAAATTTTAGTGCAAATTATTTAAAGTTATATTTTATTTATTTAATTAATTATAAAAAATATAGCTTAGCAAAAATATTAAAAAATATTTTAACAAGCTTATTTTAAAAAAATTAAACTAAAAATATAATATAAAAACTAGTATGCAATTTATTTTTAAGCAAAAATTTTTAAGCTTTTAAACATTAATAAAATATTTGCAACAAAAAACTTTTTAAGTGCTGTTTATATATGCATAGCGCTAAATTAAGCACGTTAGCAGCTCGCTTAGCTAATTTTAAACAAGCAGCTAAAAAAAACTTTAGTAATTTTAAAGCAATATAGCTAAATATTTTACGTTTTTTTTAATAAAAAACTTATGTAAAGCAAACAAAAAAATGCTAAAATTTTTGCTATATATAACAATAAAGCAAAAAATTATTTAATATTACTACCGTTTAAGCGCAGCAAAAAAAATAGCTAAAATAAATTAAATTAAAAAAATTTTTATTATTTTTGCTTTATTAATTTTAAACAAAAATATTGCTAAACTTTTAAAAAATATATATGCTTGCAAAAAGCGGTAATTAAATTTATTAACTATAAAATTAAACTAATATTTTATAAATAAATTTAAAATATTAAAACCCGCTATAAATTTAAAAACTAGCAAAGCTTACGTAACAAAATCGCTAAAAAAAAATAAAGCGTTTTTTTTTTTAAATTTAGCTTTAAAACAAAAAAGTTAAGCGATAAATAGCTAAACAAAAAAATTGTTGCTATTATAATTAATTTAGCAGTATATATAACGCTTGGTATATTATTTTATTTACTTTACCAATTTATAATTTTTAATAATTGTAATATTTTATATTTAATTAACAATTTAGCTTTATTTAAACTAAGCTTATATATTTTTTCGAAAAGTAAAAAATATATAAACGCTAATATTACAAGCTTTATAATTATAAAAAAAAGTATTAAAATAATTAAAAATATTTTAGCTAGCGTTTAAAATAAAAATATAAATTATTTTATTTTATCAAACGTAGCATATGTAAAAAAATTTTATATAAATATTATTTTAAAAGCTTGCTTAAAAAACGTTAAAATTTAGTATTGCAGTTTTAATTGTTTTTTACGCTATAAAAACTTAAAATTAAACATTTTGTTAAAACATTTTATTAAAAAAATAAACCTAGTTTTTTTTAAATATAAGCTTATTATTAATTATTTAAGCAAAAATTTAGTAAACAATATTAATAAAAGCTAAAAAATTTTATTAAATTTAATAAAAATAATTGCAGCAATATATAAAGCTTGTTTAAAATGTTTTTTAGTAAAACTACTAAAAAAAAAAAAAATATAAAAAAACTTTAGTATAAAAAAACAAAGCATTTAAAATTAAAAGCTATAAAAGCTTTAATTTATAACGCTAAAAATATTAAAATAAAAAAAACTAAAACTGTTAAATGTAAAATATACGCTAAAGCATATTTAAAAAAGCATATTTTACGCTATATTTTAAAAAAAAGCTTATTAAAACTGTTTTAAAAAATTTACTAAAATTTGTTTAATTATCTTAAAAAATACAACAAATTTAAATAAATATTTGCGATTAAAAATAAATATAATAAAATAATTTATTGCTATAATTTAATTTAGCGTATTAAATTACAGGTATTTAAAGCATTTTAGCGCTTTAAACGCTAAATAATACAGCAATACAAGCTTTTAATATGTAAAATATATAGCGATAATAAAAAAGTAATAATTTTAAAGCTTAAAAATATTGTTTTTATGCTTTAAATATATGCTAAAAATATAAAAATAAAGCTTTTATTTTTATATATAAAAAAGCCAGTCGGTAAAAAAAAAAAAGCAGGTTAAAAAATAATAGCAAAAGCTTAAAAAATGTTAATAAAAGTTAATTTATTAAATGCGCTTTAATTAAAAGCTGTTTTAGCAGCTATTAAGCTATATAATATAAGCTTAAATTATATTTATAATTTTTATGCTTTTTTTAAAATGCTTTTAATATAGTTTATATAATATTTTAAATAATATTTATTTAATATAATTAGCAAAATAACTATTAATTTGCGCTTTAATTTTAAAAATATATTTAATCGAGCTAAATATACTCGCAAGCCGCAAAAAGCAAGCTTATAAAATAAAGCCGCGTGCTTACGTAAATTATTTAATTAAATATAAAATATTTAATTTATACCGCGTATAAATTTTTAAACTAAGTTAAATAATTATTATTTAAAATATACGGTTTAACAAAAATTTTTTTTACGATAAAATATTTAAAAAAGCGTTTAAAAAAATTATAATTAATTTATTAAACGAAATAATTATTATTAAAAAATTTTTAAAATAGTTTTAAAATAATATAAAAATATAAAAAAAGCACTTTTTTTATAAATAAAGCCGGCCGTTAATTAAATTAACAAATTTAAAAATGCTTTTAAATTTATTAACAAATTAACTAAAAGCTAACTAAAAAATTTTGAGTTAAAAATAAAAGCAGCTATAAATTTTAAAAAAAATAGCTTAAAAAATTATAACAATTAGCCGCGCAAATTTATAACTTTAAAAAAAACGCTAAAACTAGTTTAGCAATTAGCAAAAATATTTAAAAAATAGCTTAAAGCAGCTAAACATTTAAGTAAAAAGCTAAAATTAGCTAAATAACAAAACAAATTATTTTAATTTTATTAAAAAATATATTTAATTAATTTAAAAAAAACAATTAAAAAACTGTTAAAAAAAAACCTAGCTAAAAATATTATAGTAATAAATAAGCAATAAAATTAGCTAAACAAAAAATAAGCAATTTTAAATTATTTAAATATAAATAAAACAATTTAAATAAAGCAGCAAAATTAATAGCAATATATTTAAAAAATTTGTAAAAATTATTTATAAATAATAAAAATTAGCCAAAAAATTTAAACTAGTTAAAATAGCAAACACGCTAAAACGTTTGTTATATTTATAACATTTATATATAAAAAATAAAAAATTAATATTTTATATAATTATAATTAATTATTTTTTTAAATATTTATTTGCTAAATTAGCAAAAAATAGTTTATAAAAATAATTAAAAGCATAAAATATTTTATGTTATATTTGCAGCTATTATAAATTAATATAAGCAAAAAAAGCTTAATGCAATTTTGTTACTAAATAAAATTTATAAAAATAATTTGCTAAAATTATTTTTTAAAAATTAAAAAAAACTAAAAAAATATTTTTTAAAAAAGTTATTTAAAAAAAATATTTGCTAAAAAATTGCAAACTTAATTAAATATAAAATACTGCAAATTATTTTGCTTTATAAAATAAAATATAAGCTATTTTTATTAAAATAAATATTTATTTATAAATTTAATAAAAAAAGCTATTTATAAATTTATAAAGCATAAATAATAATTTAAAATAATTTTTAGTTTAAAAATATATTTTGATTAATTTATATTGCTACATTTGCGGTTAAAATTTTTTGCTTAATAATAATTTTAGCAGCTTAAAAAAACTAAAAAATTTAGCAATATAACATAATAAATGCGTTTTTTAACGCAAAAAAAAATAACAAAAAATTAATAGCATGCAAATTATTTAAAAGCTTTAAGCAAAAAAATATAATAGCACTGCTTAAAAAAATTTTATATAATTTTTAAAACTTATTTTTTTTGTGATATAAAAAATTTGCGTTTATATTAAAAAAGCTTAAAATAATTTTTTTATTTAAAAAGCTATATTTTTTTTATATAGCTAATTATAGCATATATATAATATTTTATATAAATAATTTTTTAGTTTTTTTTAATAAAAAATATATAAAAATAGCTAAAAAAATTATATAAAAAATTAAATAATTTTTAAAAATTAAAATGTTTAAAAATAAACGAGTTTA
This sequence comes from Xylaria venustula, assembly GCA_022578775.1. Classification (NCBI taxonomy): domain Eukaryota; kingdom Fungi; phylum Ascomycota; class Sordariomycetes; order Xylariales; family Xylariaceae; genus Xylaria; species Xylaria venustula. The sequence continues at coordinate 27,059 of MU389547.1, forward strand.
TATAATAATGCTGCTTTATAATTAATATATTAAAAAAATCGCGCGCAAATATAATTTAACTAATAATAACTAAATATTAATTATATTATTTTTTTATAAAAAAGTTTTCATTTATATTAAATAAATTATTAAAGCTTAAATAAAAATGTTTTAAAAATATATAAAATTTATTTTTTATATAGCAATTATATTAAAGCTTAATATAATATTTATAACAGCTTTATTATTAAAATTTTTAATAAATTTTAATTTAAAATATATAAAAATAATAAATTAAATTATATGTTATTTATATTATATTAAATATTTAAAAATTATTTATAGCTATATTAATTAAAATATATAAATATTTGTTATTGCAAATAACGCTTTATTTACAAATAATAAAATAATTAAACATTTATTATATAAATTTATTATATTTTTATTTAAAAATATAATTAATTAAAAAGCTATATATTAAAATATAATATTTATTTTTATTATTAAAGCAAAAATTAATATATTTAGTATAATAAAAATAAAAATTATAGCTTTACGCAAATTATTTAAAAATATTTAGCTAAAATTAAACTAAAAATAAAAAATTTATTTAAATAATATTTAAGCAATTTATTTAATAATTAAAAAAAACAAAAAAATTAATATTTATTTGCGCTATATAAA